>JAHRHZ010000266.1:45575612-45624261 GCA_024137785.1 Ginglymostoma cirratum
CCCAAAACCAACCCAGCTCGTCCCCGCCTCCCTAACCTGTCCTTCCTCTCTCCTATCCCCTCCTCCCACCTCAAGTCCCACCCCCATCTCCCACCTACTAACCTCATCCCGCTCCCTTGACCTGTCCATCCTCCCTGGACTGACCTATCTCCTCCTAACTCCCTACCTCCACTCACCTTTACTGGCTCCATCCCTGCCTTTTTGACCTGTCTGTCTCCTCTCCACCTATCTTCGCCTCCATCCATCTTCTATCCGCCTCCCCCCGCCTTCCTATTTATTTCAGAAGCCCCTTCCCCTCCCCCATTTCTGAAGGAGGGTCTAGACCCGAAACGTCAGCCTTCCTGCTCGTCGGCCTGCTGTGTTCATCCAGCTCTACACCTTGTTATCTCAGATTCTCTAGCATCTGCAGTTCCTACTATCTCTGGTAGAAGAAGCATATGTGCAGAATATGTCTTAAATGGTGAGATGTTGGAAAGTGTAGATGTACAAAGGCACCTATCTCCTATATCCTTATCAATAAGTTACTAAAGGCCAGCTAATATGCAGGTGCAGCAAGCTATTTGGAATGCTGGATGAATGTCAGTCTTTATTGCAAGAGAATTCAACTACAGGGGTAGTGAACTCCTGCTTCAAATGTATAGGAGCTTGGTTAGACCATACCTTCAATTCAATTTTGTGCCATTTTGATCTCTGTACTGTTGTGAAGTTGTGTGCAGTAATCATGAATTGGAAGCCAGGAGGCTAGAATTTTTTTTGTTTTTAAAAAAAACAATATGGGAGAAGAGTGCATGGCTCCTTTAAGATGTAAAATGCTTTTCCAAGCTTAGAGATTTACACAGAAAATGTATCTAAGCAGCTGAAGGGGTACAGCTAGTTCTGAAATTGAAACATGTACCATTGAAGCTGTGATTGGAAACCCTAGGCCTATTTTGATGTTTTGGCAACTAATTGGAATCAGCCAGTTAACTTAAACCAAGCACTCAGCGATTGAAAGCCAATTGAATTTAAATCTGATGGTTTTGACAACCTCAGACCAATGCTATTGTAAGATAATTGATATGTCATCCAAGGTATATAAGGAGAGGATTTTTGAAAATCGGTGTGAGAGCGAACCACCATCTGAGAAATGAGCATCTAACTCTCTCAAGAAATCGCTAAGCTCTCTCAGGAAACACCATCTATCCATAAAAGGTACCATGGCACTTCTAGCTAAGAGTCCTCACAGAAGATTTCAGAGAAAACATTCCTGACAGCCAGATCAGTGGAAGAAAGGTGCTTATGATTTGAGAACAGCAGAAGAAAGGCATGTAGACTTTGAGAGACTAAGTTTTAATTTATTTTCTTATTACGTGGGTTTATATAAATTGGGACTTGTGTTTATTGGAATAGCATACCAGTAGTATTTAGTTCAGTTAGGGAATAGTTGGTAGTTAAGGGAGAACTGTTTGGTTGGTTAGTAATTCTGTTAATTTGTTCACTGTTAGGGTTAAATAAATAAATTGTTCCTTGTTACTTACAAAGTGATCATCAGGAATCTTCTTTCAATTAACCTCCCCTTCTCCATGACAGTTTAACAGATTAGGTGAGGTGAGGCGAGATTCTCCTCATGTTTTGGATTTAATTATTAGCAGGGGACCTCTACTCCCACCGTAGCACAAGCCCCCAGTCTATTTCAATGTTAATTATCAGAGGGGTTCGACCTCCCCATCTTAACAGTACCCCAGGGGGGAAATTGTTGCCAACGAGGAAATGCAACGAAGTTTCACTAGATCTGTTCTTGTATGGCCACACTGTCCTACACAAAGATATTGGACAAACTGAGAAACTGAGCCTGTATTCTCTAGAGTTTCTACATATCTACAAACTACTTAAAGGAATAAACAAAGTAGAAGTAGATAAACTGTCAGGTAAGATGTGTCTTCTGGTTGAGGAGTCTAGAATCATGGGGCGCAACTTAAAAATAAGTGGCTGTCACTTATTGATTGAAAATTGAGACTGAGATGAGAATTCTTTTTACTGAAGTGTTCGTGAAACTTTGGAGTTCTCCACCACAGAAGGCTGCGGAATCTCAGTCTTTTGAATATGTTTAATGTACCTGATTACCAGTGTCTGAAAGTTTAGAGGATAGGGTAGATAAAAGGTATTAAAGTGTTCCTTCTGCTATGACCATATTAAATGGCAGAGAAGGCTCAATAAGCTGAATGGCCTGCTTGTCTCTTTGTTCCTAAATACAATGAGATAACTTTGTTTATTAATTATAGCATTATCTCAACATTAAATCTCACGATAGAGCTTCTTAACCTCTTAGAATATGTGAGAGTCCATTAACTCCATTTTGTATCCACAGATTATCGCCATTATTTTTGTGCTTAAAAGGCAAATTAACCGATCTTTGTAATTAAGTAATTGAAATAATACAGTGCAGTAAAAGTTTAGTGATTTTTAAAAAAAATCTATTAGTTCTGTATATTGAAGTGCTTTTGAATGAACAGGATTGAACTCTAATCATCCAGTGCAACTCAGCTGAGAAAATCTGTGATTTATAGATATTTTCAATCAATTTATTCAGACCTGTTATGACATATCTCTGGAGCAGGTGAGTCGTGAACTTAGGCCCTTAGCCCCAGTGTTAGGGTCACTGCTACCCCCGGCTGTGATTTGTGTGCAATGGAAATTCAGAGCTTTCACATCAGCCTGCTTCCAATCCTTTTAATCTGATGGTATTGCAATATTCATGTATTCCTTGCTCCCTCATGTCCCTTAAATACATCAATACTTCTTGTTTGAATTATCCCTCATGATAGCATGTTCTACGTTTTGTGACTCTTATAGGTAATTAAATTTCTCTTATATTATTTGGTTTATTAGTAACTAGTTTAGTTCATGACCTGTACTTTTGAAATTCACCAAACCAGTTTTTAAAAAAAAGGTACTGCTATTTGCATCAGCAAAATATCCAACTCATATCAATTCACTGCAACATGAGCTTCTGGAATTGCAGAAATGACAGGGGTAAAAAAGATCATATATGTCCTCCAGTCCTTGATGATTATACCATTTGTCAGATGTCCTTCAGTCCTTGGTATTTATGTCATTTATCCATCAATACCACCACCACTTCCGCACCGCCGGCGCCCCCCCCCCCCCCCGCAACGAGATGAGGGCTACTCTCTACTATCTAGCGCCATTTGTCTAGAGGAATTCAGCTAAATTCGTTATTTATTTGCACTTATAATTTCAGCATTCCGACATATATAATACGTAATGGCAATAACTTAAGTCTGATTATGGCAGGATCAGACTTTCCTGTCAACACTTTACTAAATGTCAAACGTTAGCGTAGTTGGTACCAGGCACTTACCTAGGTTTTTCAAGGACACTTCTTAAGACTGTCTCTATGCCTAGAGTTGACTGCCTATGGAAATCTAATTAAATTCCCCAATATTTAATATGCTTAAGCTATTAGTATTATTGTCTGTATAGGTATTCTATGTGTAAAAAATGTGTGTACATGTATTTGCACTTATAATTAACTAAAGAGTCTTGATTAATGACATCATCTACATTCAGGCCATCCCAATTTGGCCCTGACCGTGACAAGCGCTACATACAGAACATTCAGATCCTCCCAAAAACGTTTTTCTCTGTGGCTCAAGCACACGCTGTCAGCAATGCGTCGGCATCTTCTGGCCCTTCAATCAAGCCTACTCCTGCTCAGAGCCTCCCTCTCCCACACCTGCAAAGGACCTCTTCTGTTCTTCATTCTTCGCAAGATCCACAACCTCAACGTTTGATTTTACTCCACCTATCGGACTTACCTCCTTGAACCCTGATATCTGTTTCAAGCCCACCAACTCTCACAGCTACCTGGACAACACCACCTCTCACCCACATTCCTGGACAAAGGCGATCCCCTACTCCCAATTCTTTTGTCTCCACCACATCTGCTCCCAAGATGAGGTGTTCCATTCCCAGATAGCCTCGTATTTCAAGGACCGCAACTTCACCCTCCCCCACCCCCACTTCAGTTGTTGAAAATGCTCTCAACCGCATCTCTTGTGTTTCCTGCACGTCTGCCCTCACACCCCCTCCCTGCAACAGAAACAAAGACAGAATCCCCCTTGTCTTCACGTATCACCCCACTAACCTCAGGATTCAACGTATCATTCACTGGCACTTCCGCCACCTGCAATCTAACCCCACAACCAAGGATACATTTCCCTCCCCACCCCTATCTGCCTTCTGTAGGGACTGCCCTCTCCACGACTCACTTGTCCATTCCACACTCCCCAGTAGCCGCACCAGACCCGCACCTTTCTCTGCAACCACAGGAAGTGCTACTCCTGCCCCTACATCCCCACCCCCAACCTCCCCTCCATCCAAGGACCCCAAAAAAACCTTCCCCATCAGACAGATGTTCACCTGCACCTCAGCTAACGTGGTCCAAAAACAAAGTTGCTGGAGAAGTTCAGCAGGTCTGGCAGCATCTATGAAAGAAAAAAAAAACTTAATGTTTCGGGTCTGGTGACCCTTCCTCAGAACTTTCCTCACTGGACCCAAAACATTAACTCTGTTTTCTCCTTCACAAATGCTGCCAGACCTGCGAGTTTCTCCGGCAATTTTGTTTTTGTTCCTGACTTACAGCATCCACAATTCTTTCAGTTTTTAGCTCATGTGGTCTATTACATCCGCTGCTTCTGATGTGGCAGCCTCTGCATTGGTGAGACCAAGCGGAGGCTCGGAGACAGCTTTGTAGAGCACCTGTGCTCTGTTCGTGACAAATGACAACACCTTCCAGTCAAACCACTTCAAATCCCCCTCCCACTCCCTGGGTGACATGTCCATCCTGGGCCGCCTCCAGTGTCACAACGACACCACCCGGAAACTGGAGGAGCAGCACCTCATGATCTGCCTTGGGAGCCTACAATCCAATGGTCTCAATGTGGACTTTACTAATTTTAAAACCTCCCCCACCCCAGCCTCGTCCCGTGACCAACTTTCCCTCTCATCCCCGCCTGTCTTGACCTGTCTGTCTTCTCTCCCACCTGTCTGCTCCTCCCACCTCACTGACCAATCCCCACCTACCCCTATCTGCATACACCGATCGCCATCCCACCTACCTTCCCCAGCCCCACCCCTCCTGCCTCTATTTATTTCAGATCTGTCTTGCCCCTCCCCCATTTCTGAAGAAGGGTCCCGACCCGAAACATCAGCTTTCCTCTGCTGCCTGGACTGCTGTGTTCCTCCAGCTCCTCACTGTTATCTGAGTCCAGCATCGGCAGTTCTTACTTTCTTTGATTAATGTTAGTGTAGTTTCTCCCTTTCCATAAGTTTTAAATTAGCTTGCTACATCCAAACTTCCCTTATCAGAAATGTCTGATGTCTGCATTCCTTCACTGTTTCCCTTTAAGATTTCAATGGGATACTTTCGTATGGTGTTGCCACGTGCACAAAGGCCACAATTCTGACTATGGAAACTGCTGCATTCAACTAACTATTCTCTTCAGCCATCTTATGTTAGCTAAAACAACAGTTCGCCATTTTATGGTACCTTCAGCCTGTGCAACTCCAACATATACAATGAATATTTTGGGAAAAATAAAGTTCCCTGCTACTTACCTAACTGTTACCTAACTTGTACTGTCAGGATGTACTATTTTATTTAATTAAAAGTATTTCAAATTAAAACACTAGTTGTTGCTACAAAGATGACAGATTCTACAAAAAAACTTGCAAATTGAGTACTTCATTTGCACAGTGGTGGTTATAATATTCTAACTATAATGAATTAGCATATAGATATGTAGTCTACATTTTCTACAACTTCTTTCAAAAGAATGAGAGCTCACTTCTAGGATCAATCAACACAGTAGCATATGATGAGACTTAATAACATTCATGTTTATTACATTAATTGAATTTTCCCTATTTCGTTAGTTGAAAAATTCAGTGCTTTCCTTACATTTTTATTTAGAAACCAAACGTCAACTGAAACAGATCGACATTTTTGAAGTGCAATATTAGTTTAGCTGAAGTATACTGTTAAAAAAAAATGCATAAAATCTTAGTATAAAGCATTAACCTTTGTGCTCCCACAAGCCTCTCCCTTTATTTCATATCACCCAATCAACATGTCCTTTCCCCGTCTTCACTATGAACTGAACATTAAAACATCAATGCTATTTACATCAACTGCTCCTTGTGGTTTTCTGAAAAAAAATTCTGGTCAGTGAAGGGAAGAGAAAATGTAAGGGAAATGGAAAACATACATGATGTAGTCAGTTTCTGAAGTTGTTAAATGCAATTTTGAGACATCATGGGTATCAGGTGCCCAAGTGGAACAAGAGGTGTTGTTCCTTGAGCTTGTGTTGTGCTTCCTTGGAGCATGGAACATTCAGGCCCAGGACAGAAAAGTTAGTATATGGTGGTTTATTGGAACTGAGAAGTCAGAGTCATGTCCAGTCATTCCTATGGACCTAGCTTAGATGTTCCGTAAAGCAGTTACCTAGTTTGTTTTTAGTTTCAACAGTGTAAAGGAGACTAGGATGAAAGTAGTGCAAGCAAAACACTGCTTCATCTGTGTTTGTGTCCTAGGACAGTGCGGAGGGAGCAGGCAAACCAGAAGGTGCCATGAGGAGTGAGAAAGCATTAGAATGTTGGAGGACTGGACAAGGGTGTCATGGATGAAATGCAGAAGCCTGATAATGGGAAGGAAAGAGGTGTTTGGTAGTGGCATCCTGCAGAAGGTGCAGGAGATGTTGGAGGATGATCATTTGAGTGCGGAGACTATTGCAGTGAAAAGTAAGAGAAAGGAGAATCCATCATTCTGGAATGAGTTGAAGGGGTGATGACAGAAGTGCAGGAAATAGGTCGGGCCAGGTTGAAGCTCTGTCAACCACTAGGGGAGAATCCTTGGTCGAGTAAACAGTTGATAAAGGGGGTAGTCCGATGGGGGGAGGTGTCATTAGAACAGATAAGGTGGAGAAACTCAGAATGGAATGGAAACCTTGCAGGAAGCAGGATGGGCGTTGAGGTAACTCCATCCCTTCCACCCTCCTCCTCCCATCACCTTGTTTATGTTGCATTTAGAAGAGAGGAACAATTCTCTCCCTTTCACATCTTAATTTACACCGGTATTCATTTTTTTTCCATTATTAACAGCCCCTTTGTCTTTTGCACTGGGGCTCTACCTCTGTCAAAAGTATAAAAAAACTTATTTTTCAACCATGTTTTAGTTCTGAAGAAGAGTCGCCCCAAATTCAGAGTTAAGAGATAGTAGGAACTGCAGATGCTGGAGAGTCTGAGATAACAAGGTGTCGAGCTGGATGAACACAGCAGGCCAAGCAGCATAAGAGGAGCAGGAAAGCTGACATTTTGGGCCTAGACCCTTCTTCAGAAAAAATGAAGAAGGGTCTAGGCCCGAAACGTCAGCTTTCCTGTTCTTCTGATGCTGCTTGGCCTTCAAAAAGTTAACTGTTTCTCTCTCCATAGATGCTGCCAGACCTGCTGAGTCTCTCCAGCATTCTCTGTATTTCCTTCTTTCAAATCTACTTAGTCTTGACAGGCTTTTGTCAGCTGAACCAGATAAACAAGCAACTATGCAAAACAGCCCCAGCAGGTTTCACAAGAAAGCAAGCGGTTATCATGAGTCATGTGATTTCAAGGAAGCCTTCAAAATATAAGCCGTCCAAAGCAAGATGATGTAAAACAATTTTCATTACAATCACTGATATTGAGGCCTATTTAATCACCTACTCTTGAAACTTTCTTGTGTTCTTCTAGGCCACTGGGTTATAGGTCCACTGTATTTCAAACCCCAATAATTGCACTCAGAATTCTAGCCTCTTTAGCATCCCAAATTTTAATTGCTGCACTGTTGGTGGCTGTGTTGACAGCTGCCTAGATTCTAAGTTCTGTAATTCTCTACCAAAACCTCTCCACCTCTGCATCCATTTCCTGTTCCAAGATGCCCCTCCGAAATGCTTTCTGAAATCTACCTCTTTGGCAAAGGTTTAGACCATCTATGCCAACGTGGTCTTATACCAAGTTATTTAACACTGTTTATAATGCTTTTGTAAAAGATAAGAGTTATTTTATTGCATTTTAAGGCATTGTATCAATGCAAGTTGTTGTTCTAATATGCCTCTGAATTAGCACTGATCTGAAGCCAGGACCAAGCTAGGCACTGTTTTCTTTGTGGAGATGTTCTTAAGCGCATATTCACTGTGTAAATAACATCACTAAACAGCATAGCAAGGAAAGAATGACCAAAATCAAATGCATCTCAGCTGCTAAGAAGAAATGATTTTTTTTAAGCATATGTTTTGAAAAACATAAAATGTCGATTTGATGAATACTTCAGCCAGATCTCTAGATCCAATTGGAGATATGAGGATCAATGTAAATAAAGTAGTAGGGAGAAACCCCAATGCCAGAACAGGTTGGAAGGCTGAGAGACAACTGACCCACAGACTGGACTCCTCAGAATAGTAATTCTGCCTGTTGGCCCGACAGTGATCACTGCTCCCATCAAATTGCCCAGCAACTGTCTGAGGTAGGACTTCCCTTGAAGATAAGCAAGGAATTTCCCCCCCAAAACAATGCTGCTGCCTGCATCAGATTTCTGCATGACAGCTATTGGCATTGTGGGCAGGCTTCCCTGACTTTTTAGTCTTGAGGCAGGGATCGTGGTGACCGTAAAATCCAAATAATTGTTTCTATATCAGCAATCTTAGAATACTCAAAGAAAAAGACCCCATTTAATCGATATTTTTCTGAGAGTTTTCTCATCTAATCATGCTCTCCTGTTTGCTCTATATGTCCTTTAATAATATTCCGTTTTGTGTAACTTTCGAATTAATTCTAAAAAGATTTGATTCAGCAATAATTTGAGACTTATTTTAGGATCTGCTATTTTTAAATTTGTACATCTTGCCTATGAATGGATGTAGTCCATTGTGGTTTCTTAAAACCTTTCCTATTATTTATCTTCTTAAAAACATCCTGCAACCCCAATGAACAGAAATCCTAAGTGAGCATCACGTTGTAATTGTAATCCCTTATCCCTGATATAAGTATAAATAAATTTATACTATTTTTCTGCATTGCCTATATATTCTTACTATAATAAGGTGCCCAAACTTGTATAGTGTTCAGTTTGTGGCCCAAACAAGGTTCTATAAAAGTATGACATTATTCCCTTGTGTTTTATGTTCTATGTTATATGACTCTGGATGTAATACTAAGGCTTCCATTTCTTGTGACTTTGTTTACATGGGTTAGTACTTCCTAAATGATCTGTGGCTCTGTGACACCAAGATCCCTTTGTATGTCTGCTGTATCTTTTTTTTCCCAATTTTCAAAATGTTAAGTAAATATTAAAAGTGTTACTAAGCATCAGCATCTACTGCCTGCCTATGTCCATGTTGGCGAATAGAAATATTTGATGATCTGGTGTTACCTATCATATTTGTGTTTATGGATATGTGTTGATTTTCATCATAACAAGTATTTCTGTTACTTATAATACTATGTACAAAGTAATTTGCTACATAACAGATTTTGAGTTCAAGGGCTGCCTTAGTTTTGAAATGTTTATTTAACAACCTGTCTATCACTCAAATTTAATAAATCATCCAATTGCTGAGCTTCAGTTTTAAGAAGAATAACTGTCTATAATTTGACTCAGTCCTGTTGTTTCCAGATCTATGACCACTGTCTTTACAAGGCCAGATTAAACATACAGTCTCCTGTCTGAACTTATCACTGCCTAACTGGAATCCTTTATAGTTAACTGTACTTTGCGAACAAGAATTCACTGACAGCTGAAATTAAAAAATAACAAAAGTCTTATTGGAAAACATGTCTAGCATTGTTCTATGGTAGATTCAATTTTCCAAAAGGCTTTATTATTTTGATAATATGTCAGTTACTGTGATATATTAGAGTATATCAGAGGAAAAAGGTACATAATTTTAGGAAGATAAGTTATGTAAAACATAGACTTCTTTTAAACTTGTATTGATAATAGCAGATGTAATACTGAAATCTTTCAGCTGACAAGTTCTATTGTCATTTTGTGGCTATCTTGAATTTATCTTTTTAATTTCTGCATCTGTTGGGGTAAAGGTTAACCAGAGAATAGAGGTCTTTGCCACTTTTAGTACTTACTGTAAGATTTAAATATTACTTCACTGGCAAACAGACTCTACCTGTTCAAAGGCATTTCATTATTGAGATAATGAAACACTCTTCACCTTTTCACTTCAAAGGCTGTAAACAAAAATTGTTTTGTTTTAATCACAGGTGAATGCAGTCAGTCTTGAGGGTGCTCTGCAAGAAAACCAAAGCTATAAAACAATATCAAGAAACTACAAGCATCTTGCTACACCAGAATGAGTTCTAAGTCTATGTATTGTGCGCAATTGTGTTGAGTTACTGTAAAGTAATTTTGTAGCTGTACTGTCTTGAAAAATGCACTATTTTAATAAGATAAAGCTTTTGTTTCTGATAATAGATGTAAATGAAAATTAAGAATGTATTTTTGTAATTTCTTGCTAAAACTGATAAATTATATCATCTTTTCTTAAGGCTAAAAAGCCAGATGAATTCTTCACATTTCTTTTATACATGTGAACACTAGTCTGAGTTTAGATGGAAATAATCTTGGAGTTAGAATTTCTGCTTAAAAGAAAATCAGATCTGTATTTTCTGAGTTAAACTCCAGCCCCTTTTTAAAATTAGAATCAGACTCATAGAATGATCATACGCTAGTCATGGGAATTGTGGAGGGGGGAAAAATTTGGTGACTAGAAGTAATAACACTTCCTCAGGGCAATGTAAAATATTAGTGTGGCTTGTAGCCCTATTAGAAGGTATTGGTATTTTACAGAAATTTGTTTAAAATGATTTTTCTATAGTGTTAATATTGTAGATACTGTGTATTATATTAAGATTAACTATTAGCATATGTTTTGTACAAAATAAACACTGATGTTTACAAACTATCTGAAGAGAATTCCTTTAATTTGTTTTATACATTTTCCATTTTTTTCAAAGCATAACAGGAATTTGAAAAATTTGAAAGAATGATTGCTTAATGTTGATCAAAGCTTTGCAATTAAATTTCTATAAAAAATTTACACCCTTTTTGACAAATGATGATCTTTACAAAAATCCTTTAACAAAGGATTTTTGGTCAGGAGCACCATTTCAGAACATGTTTCAAAGTTGTATCTTGAGTTCTTTGCCCGAAGGCAAGCCTGACCCACTGCATAACAATCTCCACCACAGACAGAGAAAGGACAAAGGTCCCTTAGCCGGAACAGGGATCAAACAATGCCCGCCCCACTGCAAGCACTGATTTGACCCACATTGGCCATCCAGCCAAGGAGTGAAATGCTTTGGCAATAACATGTTGCTCAGATATGGATAGTGTTGGCAGAAGCTCTGTTATTCCCATCACCTGGCTGACCAGAAGTGCTTTCCATTCTTGCTGCCTGCCATCGGTTGGAAGGATTTTGGAAGATGATGCTCAACCTGTTTGGCCACATTATGACTGTTCCTTCCTTGGCCATCAAATCCCTAGAGTGAAACTTGAACCATGACTTGCAAACTCAAAGGCAGGAATGCTACCGACTGCTCCACAAGCCTCCAGATATCGGCTGCTATTGTTTTTTTTTAAATAGAATGCTGACAAATATGACTTTTGTAAATTAAAGCCACACCTATTACTTGTATCCTCTACATTCCATGGGTGTCTGAGTCCAGGTTACTAATGAGAACATATTTGAGTCTTTGATTTTATTTTTCAAAAAGTCCTTCTTCACTTACTCTTAAAAGAACAGTTTTCTAGCTTCAAGACCAGTTCCAATGCTACCACTTGTAAGGTCACATGTAAAATCTGTTTCATCTAAGTGCCAAGAGCTCGGAAACTGTGATTATTTAAAATAAAAGCAACTATAACCACTTAGTATAAGCCCAGAGAAATTCAATGATTTCAGTGGTTTCGTACATTTTCCCAAATATCCTCATTCACCTGTTGCTGTGAGATCTTCACACCAATAGTTAAGATATAGCTGTAGAGCTTGTAATAATTTGCTACTATCAGTTACTTGTGCAAACGGTAGATCCGTTAAAGTGCTTTCTCGTCTAGATTACTCCACTTCACCACCATCAGCCTGTATATTAAGAATCCAGTTCAAAGCCACTATTTTTCTGGATCATTGGGTAGTGACAGCAACACATTGTGTGGCATTTAAATTATACCTCTATATGCCACCTAAACCTCCCAGAGCTCTCAAACGTGTTGTTCTAGTTAAGCACATCTCTTGAACTTAGGCTGGTATTGTTTAATAAAGTCATGACCACTTTTATAATGGAATAGATCCACCAGACCTGGAGCAAACAGGTTTCCACTTCTATCTCTTTGTCATTAACTAACAGTTCTTTACTTAAAGAAGAAATTCATTTTTTAAAATGGCACTTTTGTTCACCCAACTAATTAATTACCTGCATAATCTGTGTTTTATAGCTGTAACAGTGAGCTCATCCCTAATGTAATTTTATCTATCCACGCAGCTAATGTGTCAAATTTATTTTCTCTGATTCCATATCCAAGAAAAGAAGGTTATTGCCACTGCTTGTCTTTGGACTTAGTTAGCTGCCATGATGTTCGCCAATTGCTGTTCTGTTGTCAGAGCCTCGTCAAACAGGTGTTTACTTGTCTTTTCAACAGTTACCCCTCTGGACTTTTTCATTACGTGAAAGAATACAAATGGAAGCTTTTAGAGGATCTGATGCTCATTAGAAGGATATATTAAAATACTATGCCATTGACTTGACAGAGCATTTCTTATGCCCTAAGAATGCTTGTATTGTATAATTACCTGAGAATTCAGAAACAAAATCAATTTTGTTTCAAAAGCAGAGCCAGTCATTTTTTTAATTAAAAAGATGTTCTGATTGATGCTAGCCATTCTTTCTGTTACAATGCTTCACCCACTAAAATTCTAATGCCCAGACTGGGGACATGATGCCACATTTGAAGCTAATACACTGTTGTGAAGAATCACCATAACTTTTTTGCTTTTGCACTCCATTCCTCCATCAATAAAGCCCAGGATCCTGCATGCCTTACTAAACACTTTCCTCAAGCAGCAGTGACCATTTCAAAGGTTTGTGTATGGATAAATTCAAGTCTTTTTGTCATTCACCACCTTTCAAATTCAGCATTAGACTTCATTGTAAGAGTGGCTGTTGAGTAGTCTTGATTGACTTTTGTTTTTCCCAGGCCACATAGTCGTTTTTAGATGAATAAGAATAAATTTTGATCCCATTGCTGTATCAGAGCGACTTGGGATGACTCCTTCCCAGAGTCTGATCCTGATACATTCAAGTTGGTGGCCTAGAACATTATACACCTATGTGGTTTTATACGAATGTGCAAATGACCTCTGAAATCGTGTTTTCTTAACTGTGTTTCCCAACTCATTCAGCGCGTCCTATTATCATCATCTCAGCCCCTGAATTTCTTTTGGCAGTGTAATATTAGCAAGTAGTCACTGATTGTCTTAAAGCTTCTATCCTCGCTCTCTATTAATTTCTAGGTCAGAGGAACAACAATGGAAACAAAATGCTGGAGAAACTCTCCAAAGGAGCATCCATGGGGAAAGAAGCAGCGTTAATGTTTCAAGTCCAAAGACGACTACAGAACTGTTCCAAAGAGGAGTCTTAGGACTCAATATTAACTGGATCCTGTCAGATCTGCTGAGCTTCTCCAGCATTTCGCGCTTCACTTTCAGATTTTTAGCATCTACAGCATTTTGCTTTTACTAAAGGGTGCAGCAAATTCTGTTACCATTCTCAGGCTAGAATGTTGGAATCTGAGTCACTCTGAACCCTAATAAAGTGTTTACTATTAAAAATGTATTTCGTCCATAGAATACTTAAGTCGTTGTGAAGCTCCTCAAGATTATAAGTTTCAAACACTTGGGTGACGTAATTTGAACGCAACATTCTAATTCTATTGTACTTGCATGTGGTGCTCCACCTAGTGGTGGTCACAAACACAGCCTTTTATTTCAACTTGCTGTGAAGCCAAGACGTTCTGTTGCAACATTAGAGGTGTAATATTTAGACTAGTCTTGTCCTGTTTAGAAGTCTTTACTGACTTTGTTATCACAAGCTGAACTGAAATCCAAAGAGCAGTCCATACTTGGTAGCTATTGGATATATTTCAGTTATTTAGCATGTCTTGTCCTTTCTAAATGCTTAATTAATATCAGTGTTAGTTAGCTTTAAAGTTGACATTCTATATGTCAATATAAAAAAGTTTAGTAGGCAACAGATTCTATCCCATTTCTTAAAAAGCCTGTCTGTGCAAGGATGATTATTTACCTTATTTTGTGTGGAAAACCTCTTCATTGCGTGGTGAAGATTCTTAACCAGCCAGAATCCTAAATATTTGGTGCCTTGACTAATTTCACTTAAAACAAAATTTGCAGACCTTTCTCTGTGCAAATTGGTTGCAATGTTTCCTTCAAAACAACAGTTACTGTGTTTCAAAAAGTACTTCGTTGTTTGAAAAGTTGTGGGGTCGCGAAAGGTGCTTTGAGTACAAGTCAGTGAATTTCTTGGTCCACGTCCATAGATCCCTCAAAGTTGCCACCCAAGTTGATAGGGTCATTAAGAAGGCGTATGGTGTGTTGGCTGGCATTGGCAGGAGAATTGAGTTTAAGAGCTGCGAGGTTATGCTGCAGTTCTGTAAAACCCTGATTAGACCACACTTGGAATATTGTGTTCAGTTCTGGTGCCTCATTTATAGGAAGCATGTGGAAGCTTAAGAGAGGGTGCAGAGGAGATTTACCAGGATGTTGCCTGGACTGGAGGGCAGGTCTTATGAAGTAAGGTTGAGGTAGCTAGGGCTTTTCTCATTGCAGCGAAGAAGGATGATAGGTGACTTGATAGAGGTATACAAGATGATGAGAGGCGTAGATAGTGGACAGCCAGAGACTTTTTCCCAGGGCAAAAATGACTATCATGAGGGGGCATAACTTTAAGGTGATTGGAGGAAGGTGTAGGGGAGATGTCAGAGGTAGGCTCGTTACACAGAGTGTGGTTGGAGTATGGAATGCACTGCCAGCGGTGATAGTAGAGTCTGATACATTAGGGACATTTAAGCAACTCTTGGATAGGCATATGGATGATAGTAAAATGAAGGGTATGCAGGTTAGTTTTGACCTTCGAGTAGGATAATAGGTCAGCACAGCATCGTGGGCCGAAGGGCCTGTACTGTGCTATATTGTTCTATGTTATATGTTCTATATTCTTCCTCCCAAGAAGCCATTTTGGTTGCTATTGTTTCTTAAATTTGTCAAGGAAGGATATACACCTCAGCCCAAAAGCAAAAATATACACCAATGTGTGAACATATTTTTTCAGCTCTTATTCTGGGCTTCTAGCTGAAGGTTATGGTAGAATTTGGGGAAATTTTTTTTTGCGCTGGCTCATTGTTAAAAATAGGTTGAGCTTTATTTTTTTTTAGCCTCTTTCAAACCAGAGTGGTTATTTTCTCAACTAAAATATTTGTAGCACAATTACTGAACATATTTTTAACGTTTAAAGCTGTAAGGTTGCAACTAGCTATTGAAAAATGTTCAGAGTAGGTTAGCATTAGTTTAAATTCTGTATTACTCATTGGTAACATTTATGTAAATATTAACACTGCCAGTGGATTGTTGGCCTTGGTAGGATTTTTTTTCAGCATTAAAAGCAGCATATTTAAATTTTGTGCTGTCTACACAATACGGTTTCTGTAAAACTTCTAATGCTGTATACAGCATTTGGAGAAACGTATTAAACTAAACACTTGGTTAATAAATCAAATATTTGAGACATTTGTAGCATTTGTGAAAATTTTGCTTTTTTATAAATACCAAGTGTATTTGGATGAGTCTGTGGATGCTGTATCAAATGTTTTAAAAAAATTGAATCATGAATAATTGTGTTGAAATCACTGCTAGTTTAGAAAGTGATGATCTATGATAGACTATTAGAAAATTACTGACATTGAAATAATTAAATTGCAGCCATTATGAGTAACCATTCATCTGTTGTAAATGCCATTGTGTAGCAAAAAAGAGAAAGATCTGTTATTGATTTCAGTTGAATTGGATTGTGAGTTGCCTTCCTTCACAATTCCAAGTCCTAAAATTTAAAGTTTTAATTTAGTTTAAAGACCAAAAATATCCAGACATATTAAATAGAAAGAATCAAAGCTGTGCACTAAGTATATTGTGGTGAAGTTTCAGCTTTCAACTGTGATTAAAATTTCACTAGTTGGGGTACTGGTTTGTTGAAGTTTTTTCTAAAATTTCATAATCACCAAGGGAAACTTGCCATGATTCAATACATAGCCAAGTGTCCGATGGTCTAAGCAACTAGGCCCAACATAAAATTGGCTAAACAGTTTCAGTAAGGAAGGCCTGAAACAATGTAAAAAGGCCAAGTTTACCACAGGTTGAAAGTTGACAAGGACCAGCCCTGACCTGTTCTACATATTGAACAGAGGTGCTCAACCTAAATGGGAGAGTTATGACTTCAAACCCAGAACAATAGGGTAAGACATTGTGTATTCCCAGTTTCAGTCAGAATCCTTGGCAACTTGGATTAATCATATTTAGTAAAGGGGATTTGTGCACCTAAGATGACTTGGCCTAATCTCATTGGGTGCTGTGACCTCTGCCCTGTGATTCCATTCCAGAAAGGCTTAGAAAGGGGTAAAAGAAGGGATACTTGGTGGCATTCCCTCAGTGAAGATTTGATCAACAAAGACTCCACGTGAGACCCACCTTTTTGTACCAAGAAGATTCTGAGTGTGCGCATTGATGGAACTGAGTGAATTGAATCCAGCAGCCCAAACAAATTCACCAGAGCAGGTAGCATGTATGTTTTTAAGGCAGTCAGCCTATTTTGGGAGAAAGCTAACTTAACTTCTTGTGTAAGACTTCTTTCTTTAAATTGCAAGGGTCTTAATAAAATCAAGTTTGAACCACAGACCTTTGTCTCATACAGTATGAGCACCTCGGTAAACACGTTTTATGAGAAATAAACTAGTTGAAGTGTCTACATAGAATATTTCACAGGCAATGATATGATTGGGTAGGTTAATTATATGTGGAAATTATTACTATTAAAAGTTAGTCCTTGATACAGTTGAGATTAGTAACCTTGTATAACTTTATTAATTCAACTAAAACTGAGATTATTGGCAAAAATAGTGACCTTTAGTAAGGGTGCTGATCATCTACCTATGAATAAGTTGATTTAAAAAGGGCTAGGAGTATGGCAAATTGAATATAATGTGGAAAATATAAAATTTACACTTTGATAAGAGAAACATATGTGCAGAGTATTTCTTAAATGGTAAAAGATTGGGAAGCATAGATGCACAGAGTACCTAGGGGTCAATAAATTACTGAAGGCTAACATGCAGGTGAACAAGCTATTAGGAAGACTAATAGAATTGTTAACTGTATTTGCAAGAGAATTTGAGTAGAGAAATAGTGAAGACTTGTTTCAATTGCAGAGGAGCTTGGTTAGATCACACCTGGAATAGTGTGTGCAGTTTTGGTCTCCTTATTTCAGGATAGATATTGTAATAGAAGGATTGCAATGAGGATTCACCAGATTTGTTCCTGACCAGTTGTCCTGTGAAGAGAGATTGGGCAAACTGAGCCTGTATTCTCTAGAGTATCAAAGAATGAGAGGTGATCTCAGTGAAACTCACAAAATACTTAAAAGGACAGACAGGGTAGATGTAGGTAAAGTATTTCCCCTGTGTGGGGAGTGTAGAACCAGGGCAATGTCTTTTTTAAGAGGGGGAGGCCACTTAGGTCCATATTGAGGAGAAATTATTTTACTCAGAGGGTTGTGAACCTTTGGAATTCTCTATAACAGAAAAGTGGAAGCTCAGTTTTTGAGTACGTCTAGGGTAAAGATTTCTGATTTTCAATGCTGTACAGGGTTATAGGGATTATGTGGGTAAAAGCATTCGATCAACCGTGATTGTATTGAATGTGGGGGGGGTTGGGGGTGGGCTGTAGGAGCTGGCTCGATGGACTGAATGACCTTTTCCTGTTCCTACGTTCAATCTCTCCTTTATCTTTTAACTTTGTCATGCAATAAAGATGCATTTAAAATGAATTAAAATGTCCAATACTATCTTGACAATATTATATTTTATATATATATATATGAAAAAATACCTAAGCTTAGTGAAACACAAATTTAATATTTGCATAATTCTAAGTGTTGCTGAGTAGTAATTACACTGGTTATCATAATTGCAATATAATTATAGTAATTGTACCTTAAAGCCAAAACTCCCATTGGTATAGATGAAAAACATGACCACCAATTTTAGTATTTGAACTCTTATTAAAACAGGAAATACTGGAAATGTGTGTACATGGAGCATTGATTTATTATGATGTAGTAAATTAATATATTTGGTCATATCAACCACAATTGGAGTTTTTTGATGATTCAAGCAAAATTCTACCTAGCTCATGAAAAACCAAACATTTATGATAAAGACACACTCTCATCATATTCTTACAAATAATTTTCACTTTTTGAAATAAAAGAACAGCATGGCTTAAGGACAACTTACTTGACCCAAGGTGGCTGTTGGGTTTCACGTTTCATTCTATGATTTCTGCACAAAGTATTAATCATGTCTGAACACGCTTCTGGAAAATTCTTAAAATTCATGGGCAGGGTGCCTCCCTTGAAAAGATATATCAAGACGATGGTGTAAATTTTACACTGTCTTTTTTGGGATGATGCAAAACTCAAAATGAATGGACTCCTAGCTTGAAAGTTAACAGTGGGAGCTGTAAAGAAACCAGTCAAATTATAATTAGGTGCAAAAGACTACCATCTGATCCTATTTGTACAGCAGTTATCTTGAACAAAATTATTCTGTGAGGGCACTGATGACAGATAGTGATTCTTAACATTCTGAGAACCAGATAGAGCCAAATTGTTCTGAAAACCAACAAGATAAGAGAGATAGTTACTCCACCCAAAACAAAAATCCAGCCTAACAACCAGTCAACTCGGGCAGTGAGAGAGGGATTAATTTCATCCACTGTACACGTTGACTCAATCTGAACATGATTTCCATCTTGTATTCTGATAATAATCCAGCTTCAAGTTTTATTTTCCACAATTCATCTTTAGTCATATCTGTATCTATGCGAATGAAGAAAGGAGTATGTCCATTATGTGGAGGTGCTGGTGTTGGACTGGGATGGACAAAGTCAGAACTCGCACAACACCGGGTTATAGGAGGTCACTTGATGAAGGAGCAGTGCTCTAAAAGCTTGTGATTTCAAATAAACCTGTTGGATTATAACCCGGTATCCTGTGAGTTCCGACTGTGTCCATTGTGTTTACATTCCGTGCTGCATGAACAAAGATTTATCTTCTGATTTACTTAATTTGCCTAAAAGCCTGGTTCATGTTTATTGCAGAAAATCACAACACTCAAATGATTAAAACATTCCTTAAACACATACTTTACAGAAAACCAAGAGGTGAGGAGAATGTTAAACGGTTATCCCCCATTGTTCTCTCTGTTAAAAAAAACTTGAAGGTGATGTGTAATTTTTAAAAGAAAAATGCTTTTTTATATGCCATGTATAATAGGCTCTCAACTTTGAGTCTGTCTAACCTGTAACTTAGACATGAGTGAATATCATTTGTAAGTACTTCTAACTCGTAATCTGCACTCCCTAGATACAGCACTTTCAATGGAAAGCATTTCATTGTGGGAGGGAAGAAAGCTAATCCTATCACCCACTGAAGGCAGATTTGTAAGGAACCATTATGTGTAATCCATATGACAGCAAGAGACCAGCAAAGTACAGGAAAAATACAATGAAGAAATTCACCCTAAAATCATTGATTAATCATTTTACATCTAATGCTTTAATTTGAAATCAGTGTATTCATAAATGTTAGGGTTTTAACTTAAACCCCACTTCCTTGCCTGTCCTGTAATCCTCGACATCCATGTCAATTTACAATCTGTCAAAGTCAGTCTTGAATATTTTCAATTACCCCACCTTCCACTCTTCTCTGGAGAAGAAAATCCCCAAAACCAATGACAGACAGGAAAGAAGTTCCTTTTGTTCTCCATTTTCAGTGGACGCCCCTGATTAAAAATGGTACTCTGGAATTCTAGATTTCCCTGTTGTTGGAAATGTCCTTCAAGCATCTACTAAGTTAAGCTTCCCTCAAAGTATTTTATGTTTCAATAAGGTGGCCTCCACTCTTCTCAACTTGAATGAGTATGAATCAACCAGTTCAACCTTTCCTCATAAAACATGTTCATCCAACAAATCAGCCTAGTGACCCTATTCTGAATTGCTTTCCCATTCAACTATATCCTTTCTTAAGTTAGAAGACCACACTGTGCATAGTTCTCTCGGTGTGGACTCACCAATTTCTTATACAGTTGTAGCAAGACTTCCATACTTTAATATTCTATCCCCTTATCCCAATAAAGATCAATTTACCAACTTCAGATACAAGGATCCTCTGTACCACAGAATTCTGCAGTTGCAGTTTAAATAATATTTTCTATTCCTACCGCCAAAGTGGACACCTACATATTTCCCACATTATACTCCATGTGCAAAATTGTTGTTCACTCACTTAAACTATCCGTACCGCTTTGCAGGTTCTTTGTATCCTCCTCGTAACGTGCTTTCCTATATATCTTTGTATCTTTAGCAAATTTATATAGTAGTTGGTCTCTTCATCCAAAACAAAATCCTGGACCTCCCTCGCTAACAGTACTATGAGACTGCAGCAGTTCAGAAGACAGCTCGCCAGGACTTTCTCAAGAACAATGAGGGATGGGCAATGAATGCTGGCTTAGCTTGTGATGTCCACATTCCATGAATAAATAAAAAAAATTATAAATTGAGGTCTGAACACTGGTGATCTTGGTGTCACATAATGCTAGATTTTCGCTTCCAAGAGCTAAGTAACTCTTAAATAAGAGTTGGTCCTCCCATGAGTTGAACCACATAAGAAAGAGGGCAATGCTTCAGACTTAAGCCTCGCTGTCCCAGCACTATTCCCATGTAAGAGGCTGAACAGTAAAGAGGAGTTGCTGAAAAGAAAGGCAGTGATTTGCAAGTGAGGTTTGGGCAGTATCATCCCTCCCACCACCCAAAACAAAATCCTTTATTTTCTCTTCAGTACAGACTAGTTGAAACTTAAATGGTAAAGAAAGAGAAGTTTTAATCAGTAAGCAAAAGTTCATTGATGAATTTTGATGAAATGAAAATAACTGAAAATAAAGTTAAATCTCTTTTCTGTCAATTCAGAACGTATGATGACATTGATGCTTATGAGACTGACCTTGTAAGATATGTGTTCACCACATTTGTCTCATAATGTACATTGCCAGATCCTGGTTTGTTGAAGTTTCATGTACAGTCTCTGGCAATGGCCTTTTCTACCACAAGCCTTCCTCTTACGTTCAGTCTTTTTATTTACTTTACGGTGTTTTGAAAGTGTATTGTGTGCCTGCATCAGTGTGGAACACAAATGGTTAATGCAATGTCCTTTTAAGAAACTGTCAATGGTTGTGTAAAGCAAAAATCTGTGAAATGTTGATTCAAAAATTTGCTTTGTAAAGCTTGGTAAAACTTTACCTTTTGGAATTGTCTCTATGTTGTGTTTGGACTTGGGCGAAATTTAATTCCAAAATTATCATGTTTGGAATTTCATTTTATGGCCAGATTGAGCTTCCAAATACTGTTTTAACTTGAGTGAATCCTTAATTCTGGATGATAAGATTGACCTATTGTTAATATCCATGTAATAGGGAAACTGGAATGTTGAAAATGCAACTCCCTGTGTGCGAGGAGTTTCGGAAAGGCAAATTTAACAAAGGGGTGGGGTTTTCCTTCCTCCAAGGAGAAGGAGAGACAGATGACCAACTTACGTGCAGGAGTTTATGCCCCACCCCCTTTTTGAATCTGTAGTGTATTAATACTAATTAATCCATTCTGCTTGCCACGGAGTAGATGGAACATTTTTTTTAGAAATTGGAGACACTGAACGTTGAACCCATTTGCAGAATTTCAACATTGCAATGCAGTGAATGAGGTACTCTCAACTCATCAAGCCCCTTATCAATAACAACATTTCAATGTTGGGGAAGTACTATGGAAATGTTAATTGTAGTGAGTGTCAGGAATCTTGAAACCACTAGGGTTCTGAGGAAGGATTATTAGATGCGAAACATTAACTCTGATTTTTTCTTCACATATGCCTGCTGAGCTTTTCCAGCAACTTCTGTTTTTGTTCTTAAAACCACTGAGCCTGGGTACACTTAAGCATATCATGACAAAAACTATACTTTGACTCACATCGCCTGGTATTCTAAAACATTTAAATGGGATAGTTACCTGAAAATCTAAGGAGATTCTGGGTAATGGTAAAGTGCATGCACATAGTCTTAGTGGTTTAAATGCATACTAAAATGGTTAGTAACTTTAAGGGAGTAAACAGAATATTGAATTTGGACAAATTTACATAGAGATATATCAAATATTGAGAATGAGTTATCAAGTAACTTTTAAAAAAAGTGAGTCATCTTAGAAAACAGAGTACGTTGTGCCTGAATCAAACAGAAATGTTTGACTTCTGTTTTAAAATATTATAAGGTTATTTTCCATGGACTACAATTCTCTATAGATCACTGGAATTAGATATGGTGGTAATAGTTAAGTTGCAAAATTGGATAAGACACAGTCATTAAGGGTGGAGAATAGTGGCAGAGAACAAAAAAGAATAGAAGAATGGGTTGAAGCGGCAATCCAGGTTAAAATGTTACTGTCGTGAAAAGAAGGTTTAAATGAGAGCATGAAACTGATAGCTTTCTCTTGGTGATGTTTGTGTCCTTGTCTTTCGTTTTGAGAAAGATAAAATTTGTGATCAAGCCACAACCCAAGGCATTGGGATCATACATGGAGAGATAAGTAAAACCTCATAGATCGTTTGATAAGATCACACAGGAGACAAGAATGTGTGACATGGTCTTGGGAGACCGATGTAAGTGTGCAAAAGTGAATATTACCTCGGAGGTAACAAACGTGAGATGGTAAAAAAACGTGCAAGGAAGAACGGGTCTCAGACATGTACACCTGCTTGACAAAAGGATTAGTGTGGCTTGGAAGAGCACAAAAGCATAGTTTAAACAATAAAGCAATGACACAAAATCCATAGGGAAACTAACTTTAAAACAGTGAAAGGGATGTAAAAAGAATTACAATCGAAATAAAAATTGTGATTGGCTATTATGTCAAAATGTTACAGAAATGAAAGAATATGGACTGTGGGAGGAGTAATGGTGGGCGAAAGGGCCCATTGGATGACATACAGATACTCCATCATGGGTGTTTGTATGATGCATGTACTCCAATGTTTAAACCAGTAGGTGAAATTGTAATGTGTTAGGACAGTTAATGTATGAAAGAAGGCTGAGCTAAGACTCAAATGGTGCAGGAGTCTGTGGTAAGGGAACCCCAGGAAAAATAAAAGGCAGGAAACATAAGTTGAAAGCAAAGCTTGATGAACTTTAGAGCTGTATTGTTTGATAAAGCCCGATGAACAGTAGAGCTGTATTGTTTGATAAAGCCCGATGAACAGTAGAGCTGTATTGTTTGATACCATGTATATTGTAGCTCACAAGGGGGTTCCTGCATTTGGAGGTAGTTACCACCCAATGGTACAATCATTCACAAAATTGACAAGGAGGGAAACATATTGAAGAAGTATCCTCAAGACGGATACAGATGAAGAGAGCTGGAGAAATTTTGAGCCCATGTATGATGTTACGTTACTCTTATTGGGTGAGGTGGTCTGTGGATAGGGATCTGGAGGATTAGAGAAAACACTAGTTAAGGAACCTCAATCTGGAATATACTGAATTTTAGAACAAATTATGCAAATAGATTAACTGAAAAATAAATGTAGATAATTTTCTGGTTACCTCAGTCAGGTGGCATGACTTATTGGTTCTATCATGGCCTTGCCCGTACATCATGGGTGGGATATATTTTAAGGGTTGGCCCCCAAAGGCCACTGCGATCGTTAATTTGATGATACACCCTATCGTTGTATTGTTTGTTTTGGTGATGGTTATTTTCACTGTAGTTTTAATCTTCTACTGTAGGTTACATACTTTTATTATATGTTCTCATGTGGCTGTCGCTGATTTGTATTGGCATCTGCAATTGTAACATGCGCTGTCAAATATCATTGGGGTGGATTGTATAGGATGGGCTGAAGGGCTGAACTTGTTGATGATATTCGACAGCTGCATGACCTTGAATGAACTCTGTGAACATTCCTGTAAGTGTCAAAGCCGGCACAATCAACGTACTTTTCTGTAGTTGTTTTCTGTGCCTGACTATTTGTCAAACTGTGTCAGAGAGAGAGTTTCATTCCAAGTCGCTGGACTTCGCCTCGGACTGGAATTGGGAATGATGCCAGGAACAAGCTCAGCCACCAGACCAGCTTGAGGGGTCCCTGACAGCCAGACTTTTTTTTTCTCTTATTTTCAGTCTTTTTGTTTACTTAATAAATGTCCCTTTCTTTTTTGTCTTTTATTATTTCTCAATAAATGTTCATATCTAAACAAATTACTGTCAGATGAGCCTTCTCTTAATTATATTTACCCACATTTGAAAAGAACCGCTTGGATACATGCTGTGATCTCTAAGACACCTCCATCACAAAGGCCGACAGTGCAACATCCAGGAACCTGGGTCCCCTCTGTGTGTTTGGCTGCTATTTTATCATTCTTCTTCCTTCTATCAAAACGTTCCTTAGACTATTCCAGCAGTGGCCTCAGCCCACATACAGCTTCCTTTTGATTGGGGATGGTTGCCTTTAAGAAGTTCAGACCAATTATTTGTTATGTGAGCCATTTGTGTACTTATGTCCTCTACTGACAATGCAGCTAGTAAGCAAAAAGATCCCTCAACCAATAATGAAGTTAATCAAATGTTTTTCAAAATTGTTTTAAGAAAATGAACAATGCTACTGTAACATAAGTATAATGTAGATGTAGGAGAAGTGATGCAGGCCATTCAGCCTGAGTGTATTGCACTATTCAATGAGATCATGACTGATCCGATAATCCTTAACTCTTTTTTCCTGCTTTTCCATATAATCCGTGATTTCCTTACTGATGTAAAATCTATCTGAACTTTGAATATCCTTAACAAACCAACCTCTATAGCCCTTTGCGGTAAAGAATTTCATAAATTCACTACTGTCTGAGAGAGACAATTCCTTCTCAATGCTGTCTTAAGTGGGCAATGCCTCGTTCTGAGATTATGCCATCTGGTCCTAGACTCTCCCACAATAGGAAACAAACTTTCCACATCTACCCTGCCAAATCCTCTAAGAATCCTGTATGTTTCAATAAAGTCGCCTCTTATTCTTCTAAGTTCCAATGAAAACAAGGCCGACCTACTCAACGTCTCCTCATTAAAAAGACTCCCACCATACTTGGGACCAACCTAGTGATCCTTCTCTGCTCTGCACCCATTGCCAGTATATTTTTCCTTAGATCAATACTTTATGTTAACTATTTCTAAATGCCATATTGGGAAATACCAAAAAAGACTTGAGGTCAGTCCTTAGATCATGTCAACTGACAAGTTAAGTAAACTGTAATTTCCTGCCAGATGAAGTAAAGTAACCGTAGCTGTCTACACTTAAAGGCAATTTAAATACTTCATTCTTGGCAAAAATCAATGAAGTTCACTGATACATACACTAATAATTCATCAGTTTAGTCTGTTGGAATTTCCATTGATAAGTTTTGTAAAAGCCCCAGGCTTTGGAAATAAATTTCTTATATTTTACTTATTTGTTTTTGTTATTAAAATGTTAAAAACAATCTTGCGCTCATTGCCCATCTCGGTTGGTCTGAGAAGGCTGCTTTGAGCTGCCCCCTTTATGACTAAGTGGATTTTTTGGCAATATCAGAGTGAGTTCTAACAACCATAAATCCCATGGCAATTGTCAGGAAAAACTTATCTGGTTCACTAACGTCCTAAGGAAACTGTCATCCTTACCTGGTCTGGCCTACATGTGACTCCAAACCCACAGCAATGTGGTTGACTTTGAACTGCCCTTTGGGCAATTAGGGATGAGCGATAAATGCTGCTAGTTAGTGATGCCCTCATCCTGTGAATGAAAGCAGAAAAAAGTTGAGAGTTAACCATCTAGTATGAGGCTAGAATCTCATTTAGGTCAGTCCCTGTGGGAGTAACAGTATTATTTCCTTGAAAGACATTAATGAACCAGTTACGTATGTCGAACATTTGAATTTTCTTCATGAGTATTTTTCTAGTAATAAGATTTGCAATCACATCTGACTAATCTAATTGAAATTTTCATCAAATATGTTGGCCCTGAAAGTTTCAATAGATATTGTCTCTGTGGATTTCAGAAAGCATCTGACAATATTCTGCACGAGGCATCATTAACAAGAATCAAATCAGAGGTAATCTTGTGACATAGATTAGTAATTGATTGGAAAGTAGAAGAGTGATTCACTGATTGATAGGGTATGACAATTACTGTTCCTCAGGCATCTGTACTAGCACCTCAGCATTTCACCATTTATATTAATGACTTGGATGACAGAATAGAGAGCTATTTGTTCAGTTTGTAGGTCATACTAAGTTGGGAGACTCAGGTGTGGTTGGGAACAACAATTTACTACAGGACATCATAGACTAAATAAATAGGCAACATGAGTGGAGCTTTATGTAGAAGACTATAGTAATCTGAGAAAGACTAATCAGAATATTTTCTTAATGATGACAGATCAAGACTAAATGGATATGGATTTCTATGTACACTGATATAAAAAGTAACTTAAAAAGATTATGAAATGCTGACCTTTACCGAAAGGCGTGAAATACAATAATGAGAAATGATGTTTCAGTTGAACAGAGCATGAGTCTGGACTACTGTATTGCGATTTGGGGACCAAATCATGCAAAAGATTGATTGATTGATCTAGGTGGTGCACAGAAAATATTCATCAGAATGACACAAGCGCCTAAATATTTAAATTTGGAAGATAGATTGTATAAGGTAAGTTTAACTTTATTGGAGTTTAAATGATTAAGCAGTAAAACAAAAATAAACAATCCTTAAAAATGAATGAGGAGGGGAAAATTAGAAAACAAGAGAAAACTAACTAGAAATATAAAAACAGATATTAAGAGTCTCCATAAATATTTAAAATTACAAGTAAATGAGTGTTGATTCTAAAGCAAGTGTGTCTGTGGAATTAAGAATATAAAATTACGAAATGATAGATGAATTGAACAAGTATTTTGCATTGATCTTTTCAGAAGAGATACAAGAAATATCTCTGAAATAGCTGTAAATCAGGAAATGGAAGGAATGGAGAAACTAAAGAAAATTAACATCAGCAGAAAATTGGAACTAAATTAATTATTGAAGCCACAGGCTGACAAGCCATTGGACAAACTTGATGTTAAATCCTAAATGAAGTGGTTAGTGAGGTAATTGATGCATTGGTTTTAATTTTCCAAAACTTCCTAGATTTTGGGAGGTTCCAAAGATTGGAAAATAAGGAATGTAACTCCTCTATGTAAAAAGGGAGGGAGACAGAAAACAAGCCTATTAGCTTGTTGCATGTCATCAAGAAAGTGTTTCAAGCTATTACAAAAGACATTTATAGCAGAGCACTTAGAAACATTCAAGTAATCAGTTGCAGTCAACATTATTTTGTGAAAGGGAAATTATGTTCATTCAATTTATTGGATTTCTTTGTGGAAGCAACATGTGTTATGGTTAAAGGATAACCAGTGGAAGTAACGTACTTACACTTCTAGAGGTAATTGAGACAGTGCTGTACGAAAGATTATTGCTCAAAAGAAAAGCTCAAGGTGTAGGGATTAGCATACTTGCATGAAGCAAAGATTGATTAACAAGCTGGAAGCAGTTCATGGAAGGTTTATTAAACTAACATATTGAAAAATTGACTGAAGAACATAAGATCCTGACGAGTCATGATAGGAAAGGATGGTGGGCCACTGTTTAAGAATCAGGAGTGCCCAGTTAAACCAGAGATGAGGAGATCTGTATTTCTCACAGAAAGGTTCAGAACATTAAAAACAGGAGAGGCCCTTCAGAAATGTAGAGAGTGAAGGAGGGATGTGCTTAAAAAAGAAATCAGGAGAGAAAGGAGTGGCCATGAAATATCTTTGGCAGATAGAATTAAGGAAAGCCCCAAGGCATTTTATGAATATATTAAGAGGAGGAAGATTACCAGGAAAAGAATGAGGCCAATTAGAAACCAAAGGGACAATCTATACATGGAGCCAACAGGCATGGGTGAGGTGTTAAATGAATATTTTTCATCTGTATTCACAAAGGTGAAAGACATTGTAGCAGGATTTGATTTGATTTGATGTATTGTAGTCACATAAGTACAGTGAAAAGCTTTGTTTTGTGAGCAGTACAGGCAGATCATAGCAAACAATGACATACAGATCATAAAATACAAGGTTATGGCTGTACAGGAGGTGCATAAAGCAAGAGCAACTTTAGTTGCAGTTAGAGATAATTATGAAACCATTGTCAATCGTCAGAAAAACCTATTTGTTCAGGATGTCCTTCAGGGAAGGAAAGCTGCTGCCCTCACCTGGTCTGGCCAACATGACTTCAGACCCATGGCAATGTCATTGATTCTCAACACTCTGAAATGGCCTACAATGCCATTCAGTTGAATCACCACGATGAAGTCTCAACAAAAAAATGAAACTGAATGGACCACCTGGCCTCAATCTAGGTATCAGAAAAGACAAAGATAGAAACAACCTTGTCAATCCTGCAAAGATTTCCTCATTAACATCTGGGGACTAGTGCCAAAATTGGGAGAGTTGGTTCACAGACTAGTCAAGCAACAGCCTAATATTCTCATAGTACTCCATCCGAGACCTAAACAGGTTTTTAATAAAGGTTTAATTAGCACAACTTGCTTTCTTTGTGCTCTAACCTCTACTTTAAAGACAAAAAATCTTGTACATCTTGATGTATGATTATTTCATTCTATTTAGAAATCCTGTACAATTTAATGTTAGCATTGGATTAAATAAGAAGAGACAGAACTTATTTTCTGCTTGAGCAAGTTAAGAATTGAGTATTCTTTAATCATGGACACGACAGAAAGTTGAACATGCTCAACAAATTACTATCAAATCCATTGTAATGCTACCATTTATTAATGTGCTTTACACGCATGATTGGGATTGCAGTATTGCCGAAGAATTAAAAAAAACAATATATTATGGACCATCCCAGTATTCAGACCAACAATGGAATAGTTTCATTATATCGCCTGGCGACTTTTTTTGGAGCTGCAAGGAAAGTAGTCAGAGATTCCATAGCCAGAATAGATAAAGTGAACGATTAAAAAATTGTGTCAAAAGCAAAGATTGAACATCAACATGAAAGTGCGTGAATGTATATTTTTGTGTCAAACCTAACTTTTACTCATGATACAGATGAAAGCCAAATTTTAAATGTTTGCTTTCATTGTTATAAATCTAGTAAGGAAGAACACTGTCAGTGAATATTCAAATGCTGGACAGAATGCTCTTCCTAGCTTGCTAATGAATCAACCATATTTCCATGGATCTGAACTCATGTTGGCCAGACCAGGTGAGGACAGCAGATTTCCTCCCCTGAAGGACATTATGAGCAAATGGGTTTTTCTGACAATCAACAATGGCTTCATAATTATCTCTACTTTCAAATAATGTTGATCTTACTTTGTGCACCTCCTGTGCAGCTCTTCCGATTGTTACCATGAAAACCTGGTAAATCTAACAAAAACTGAAATAAAGTGATGACTCAGAGCACATATGAGAGCCAAACAAAACAATTAAATGAGCTTAAAGCCATCTTCTGTGACCCACATGATGGATCTAAATGCTTTCAGTCATATTTACATTTTTACTGTTTGGTGACGTTTTGATTTTATAGCTGACTCAGGAAGAGGAATCTCACACATGGTATCTGCCCAATGTTGACAACTTTGGTCATAAGGCTAAGGCAGCAGTTAAGTCAGGACAAATTTGTACTGGATGAAATAGCTCATTTGCAGTCCATATGGCCACAGTTAATCCATTAGCTGAGAAATGGGCTCAAATTTCCCATTCCACTATCTTAGTTAATGAATCTGCTCGCCCTGGGCATTTTCACCTTCTCTTGTCAACTACTAAGCCTGAAGCTAGTTCTGCATAAGTATGATTTGTAAGATGGACTGAATGGCAATGATGTGGTCAATAATTTCCTTGCCTTTAAGATTGAAATGTCAATAAGTTATATTTAAAACTGAAGGCTGCTTATCTAGGTTGGAATCAAACCTGGGTCCCTGGCACTGTGAGGCAGCAACGCTAACCAAATGAGCCATTGTGTCACCCATTGGCCAACATGAATACATTGCTCCATAATTATTCTTCCACATCCAGCACTTCACAAGTTCACAAAGAAATTCCACCATTGCCAGATCCAGTTCACAAATACCACACACTATTTAACCCTCCATCCTTTCAGAGAGATGCACTGTTCTCCTTATTCCTCGGCAAATAAATATAGCCCACGTTTTCCTGTTCACCATAATCGAAGTCATACGTTTCTTCCCTTCTTCAACCCATGACCCCCTTTGCTTAGCATTTGATTAGTATCTTCTCAGTCCCATAGAAGTGGTGATGGAGGCATGATGAGAATAAATGTTGAAAATACCTTGTCAGGATGGTTTCCTGATGTGTTTCTGCCTTTGAATAATATTATTGGAGTCAGCAAGTATGTGCCATTTAATGACAAATAGCTAATTAGGCCACTCTATGGATTAAATGTTGGAAATAAGATGCTGTCACCAGAATCTTCACAATATCAGACCATATCCCATCCCCACAAAGGCAGAAGCTCAGTAGTTACTTCCCAGCAGCATCCAGGAAACTATTAATCACATTTTCATAATCTGCCTGCCATGACGGTGTTCAAGGGATCAAAGGGCTACAATTATTCCTGTACAGGGCTCCCCTTGCCCAATGATGGTCTCAAAGTGTGACAATTCGTTATTTTTTAATTTGCAGATATCTTCAGAGAGAGTCTCAATCTTGGGGCACCCACACTATGCATTTCATGTTGTAAAAGTAACTGTTACTTCTGGTAGTGCTACTGGCCATCCACAAAGCTTTGATCGTTTCACCTATGGAACCAATTGTCCCCCTTTCATGAGACTGTGACATCCTGTAGACCAGGAAGGCACATTTTTGGTCTCAATTGCAATAACATTTGAGATAGTATCCTTGGACTCTTGCTTGCACTTTATATTCTTTCTGCTTCCTTTCCCTATCCATGCTTTCTGTTTCCTTTACAGCAAGAGCTACCTGCACTTGACTTTGACATATAAAAGTCTTCAGACTACATCCTAGGGACAGAATGGGGAAAAAGATTGAGTGCAGTGCTAAAAGAATAAAATCAGGACGGGTGACGGAAGCATGGTTGAAGAGGTTGAAGATTTAAGGGAATAATGGCCAAGACAAGCCAAGGTGGGGGCAATGGCCTAGTGGTATTTTAATCCAGAAGCTCAGTTAATAATCTGGAAACCCAGCTTTGAATTCCACCACGTGGTCAATAAACCAAATCTGGAATTAAGAACCTACTGATGAATGTGAAACCCTTGTTGATTGTCATAAGAACCCATCTGGCTCTTTAATATCCTTCAGGGAAGGAAATCTGCCATCCTCACCTGGCCTGGCTTACACACGAGATCAGATCCACAGCAATGTGGTAGATTCTCAACTGCCCTCTGAAATGGCTTAGCCAGCGACTCAGTTGTATCCATCTACGAAGATGCAACAAAGAAATTAGAGCTGGCATCAACCTAGACAAAAGAAATGACAATGGCAGAAACAGCCCTGCCAACCCTTTCTAACATCTGGGGGATAGTGTCAAAATTGGGAGAGCTGTCTCACAGACCTGTCAAGCAATGGCCTAACATAGTCATGCTGACAGAATTATGCCTTTCAGACAATGTCCCAAACACCACCAGTGTCATCATCACTATCTCTGGATATGTCCTGACCCAGCTGCAGGCCTAGCCCAGCAGAGATGGTGGCTCAGTGGGGTACAGTCAGGATGGTGTTATTCTGGGAATCCTCAACATTGACTTCAGACCCCCATGAAGTCTCATTGCTTCAGGTTAAACATGGGCAAGGAAACCTCCTGCTGGTTGGCACATACCATCTTCAGTTGATGAATCAGTACTTGTCCATGTTGAACTACACTTGGAGGAAGCGCTGAGGAGGCAAGGGAGCAAAATGTACTCTGGGTGGGGGATTTCAATGTCCACCACCAAGACTGATTCGGCAGCAGCTCTACTGATTGAGTTGGTTCGAAAGGACATAGCTACTAAACTGTGTTTATGACAGGTGGTGAGGGAACCAACAAGAGGGAAACACATACTTGGCCTCATCCTTAAATAATCTGTGGCTGCAGATGCATCTGTCCGTGACAGTATCAGTAAGAGTGACCACCACACTTGTGGAGATGAAGTCCTGCTTTCACACTGAGAATACCCTCCATCGTATTGGGATAAACCTCGAACAGATCCAGTTACTCACGGTTGGGCATCCATAAGGAGCTGTGGGCCATCAACAGCAGCAGAATCATACTCCAGCACAATCTTCAACCTCATGGCCCGGCAAATCCCCCACTCAACCATTACCATCAGGCCAGGGGATCAAAGCTGGTTCAATGGAGAGTGCAGGAGAATATACCAGGAGCAGCACCAAGGATCTCTAAAAAATGAGGTCTCAACCTAGTGAAGCTACCAAACAGGACAAAATGCATGTCAAACAGTATTAGCAGCAAGTGAAAGACAGAGCTAAGCAGTCTCATAATTAATGGATCAGATCGAAGCTCTGCAATCCTGTCACATCCAGTTGTGAATGGTGGTGGACAATTAAACAACTCACTGGACGGCTCACAAATATCCCCATCCTCAATGATGGAAAAATCCAACACATCAATACAAAATGAAAGGCTAAAGAATTCACAGCAGTCATTAGATGGAAGTGCCAAGTAGGTGATCCTTCTTGACCTCTTCCAGTGGTTCGCAGCATCATAGATACCAGTCTGCAGACAATTTGATTCCCTTCATGTGATTCAAAGAACGGTCAGAGACACCGGATACCGCAAAGGCTACAGGCCCTGACAACATTCTTGCAATAGTACTGAAGACTTGTGCTCCAGAACTTGTCAATCCCCTAGCCAAGCTACGCCAGTATAGTTACAACACTGGCATCTACCTGATAACGTGAAAAGTTGCCCAGGTGTGTCCTTTACAGAAAAAGCAGGACAGATCCAACCCGGCCAATTACTGCCCCATCAGTCTACTCTCGATCATCAATAAAGTGATGAAAGGTGTCATCAACAATGCTATCAAACAGCAACTATTCAGCAAGAGCTTGCTCAGTGACGCCCAGTTTGGATTCCGCCAGGGCCACTCAGCTCCAGACCCCATTACAGCCTTGGTTCAAACATGGACAAGAGAGCTGAATTCCAGAGGTGAGGTGAGAGTGACAGCCCTTGACATCAAGGCTGCATTTGATCAAGTAGCTATAGCAAAACTGGAACCAATGAGTACCTAACCACTCTCCATTAGTTGGAGTCATACATGGCACATTGGAAAATGGTTGTGGTTTTTCGAGTTCAGTCGTCTCAACTCCAGAACATCTCTGCAGGGTGTCCTCAGGGTAGCATCATAGGCCCAACCATCATCAGCTGCTTCATCAATGACCTTCCCTCCATCATTAGGTCAGAAATCAGGATGTTTGCTGATGATTGCATAATGTTCATCAGAGTTGTGACCCTTCAGATGCTGAAGCAGTCCATGCACAAATGCAACAAGATCTGGGTAATATCCAGGTCTTAGCTGAAAACTGACATATAACATTTGTGTCATACAAATGCCAGGTAATGACCATCTTCAATAAGAGACGTTCTAATCACTGCCCTTTGACATGCAATGTCATTGTTGAATCCTCCACCCAGGGGTTACCATTGACCAGAAACTCAACTGGACTCTTCACATAAACACAATGGCTATAAGAAGAGTCTGGAAATACTGCAGTGAGTAACTCACCTCCTGACTCCCAGAAGACTGTCCACCATCTACAAGGCACAAGTCAGGAGTGTGATGGAATACTCCCCACTTGCCTGGATGAGTGCAGCTCCGACAACACTCAAGAAGCTTAACACCATCCAGGACAAAGCAGCCCATTTGATTGGTGTTGCAACCTCAAGCATCCACTCCCTCCTCCACCAATACGCAGTCATAGCACTGTGTACTATCTACAAGATGCACTGCAGAAATTCACCAAAGATTGTTAAACAACACCATCTAAACCCATGACAACTTCCATCTAGAAGGATAAGGATAGCAGATCCATGGGAGCACCACCACCTTCAAGTTCCTCTCCAAGCCAGTCACCATCCTGACTTGGAAATATATCACCATTCCTTCACTGTCACTGGGTCAAAATCCTGGAATTCCCTCCCTAAGGTCATTATGGGTCAACCAACAGCAGGTGGACTGCACCAGTTCAAGAAGGCAGCTCATCACCATCTCCTCAAAGGCTACTAGGGACAGTCAACATATACTGGTTAGCTAGCGAGGTCCGCATCTCATAAGCGAATTTTTTAAAATATTAAAAATCAGTGAAGACATTGGTGTTCAATAGTGTTCCGTACAAGTGGGGAGGGAGGGTGTGGGAAAGAACAAAATGTTTGAACAGCTTAAGTTTCTGGACATTTGAAAATGAAAGATTAGGCATGATCAGTTTTGAAGGTGGCAATTGATTAAATCAATAATTCTGAAACAGGTGAACAGGAATAGGAAAGGAGCAGAGCAATTCTATAGTTTCCATGATCGAGTGCATAATGCAATGCACTTGTGATAGCTTATCCCATGTTGAGGATTGTTGTAGTAAATGGTAACGTATTGACAAGGAAGATTGATGAGAGTTTCCTGAAGTGATGAAGAGGTGTATGGGGAAGCCATTAAAATAAAAGTCTGGCTATAGTCAAAAACCAAAGGAAGCGAGCTAAATAATGCAAGCGGGGCACTCTTCTCCATTTTACTGTCTTTCATTCTCCTCTCAAGAATTGACCCACTTCTCCTACGCTAATCATATGTTTTGGTCTTATTTAGCATACATCCATCTCCATAGTCTTCCATTTAGTTGTATCCTCTCATTTCCTTTTGTATCCCTTTGGCATCAATTTATAATTCCAGTCCTACATTTAAATTGTCCATTGGCACTCAATTGGCACCAAATAGGAGGTGGGAATCTTTGTTTTTCTGTAAGTTCTGACCAATGCTATGCAAAGATAACAATCTGAGTTGATATGTTAAAAATACATGGTATGAACAACATCTATTTGGTGCAATATCCAGTGAAGAGCAGTAGGACATAGTGAATCCAATCAGTCTAGCTTGTGGCAGCAACCTTTAGCCAAGCCCCCAAAGCTGCAAATCACCTGGGGAAAAGACCTTGGCTATTCACCTTATCTATGCTCTTCAAGATTTTAAAAAACACTATAAAGTTACCCCTCAGCCTCCAACAATCCAGAGAAAACAGTATACTGTATTCCAAATGCGGCCTTACCAATGTCTTATACAATTGTAACATAACACCCCAACTCCTGTATTCAGTGCTCCTATCAATGAAAGCAAATATGCCAAATGTCTTCTTCACCACCTTTCTACTTGTGATGCCACTTTCATGGAACTATGCACTTGCACTCCTAGGTCTCTCTGCTTTACAACACTCCCCAGGGCCCTACCGTAAACTGTAAGTCCTGTCCTGGTTTGTCTTAGCAAAATGCAACACCTCATGTTAATCTGAGTTAAATTCTCTCTGCCATTTCTCAACCCACTGGCCCAGTTGATCTAGATCCCATTGTACTCTTAGATAACTTTCTTTACTGTCCACGATGTCACCAATTTTGGTGTTATCCGCAAACTTACAAACGATGTCTCCTATATTCTCATCCAAATTGTTTTGTATAAATGATAAACAACAGAGGACCCATCCCTGATCCCTGCAGCACACCACTGGTCACAGGCCTCCTCCAGTCTAAAGAATTCACTAGAATACAAGATGACTCTATGACTGTCTAAATTGTGTTGAGAATTGTTGTTTATGAAATCGCAAGAGAAAGATAACTGAGCAAAGTATGAAAGATACCATTGCATTCACATCAACAACTAAAACAAATATCAGGGAATTAAGAAAGATAATGTATGCTATTTGAAAACATTATAGTTTGAACTTCATAACAATATTCTCAGCAATTCAGTATATAATTATCAGTAGATTTATCTTTGACATCCAGCCTTCTTTTGATACAATCACATTTTGATAATGTAATATAGCTTTATTTCCTGTCAATCTTTAAATCAGAGTCTAGCAGCAAGTATGCTGAGTAGCATGACAAAATTAGGGATTGCACTATAACAGGACCTCCAGTGACGGGTGGGGTAAGATATCAAGCAAGGAAACTCGAGCAGTTGAGTGGATCCTCTCTAGAGGAAAGGGTTGTTTTCAGTAGAAAGAGACTTTATTGAAAGAAGGATAGATCATTAAAGAATTTCCTCAACCAGATGTAAACTACAGGCTTAAGTCCGTACGTGTGCTGTGTCTTTTCTAGATTAACATTAATTTCCCTTCACATTTATAAAGACCTGATTCCAGTGGACTGAAGAATCACTGCTTCGTAATCTTTGGGTAATCCATATGTTTAAATCTCATGTTACGGCATTAGAAGGCAGCATAATAGTAATGTCACTGTAGACTAAACCAGTAATTCAGAGGACTGGGCTAATGCTTTGGCAGCATGGGTTAAAATCCAAGGCAGCTGATGGAATTACAATAAATTAATAAAGTTTGGAAAGAAAAGGTGGTCCCAAAAAAACTATCGTCAGTTGTTGTGAAAACCCATCAGATTATCAAATGCCTTTTAAGGAAGGAAATCTATTGTCAATTGCTGTAGCCTACATGTAACTCTAGATGCACAGCAATGAGGTTCCCAATTAATTGACATCTGAAAAAGCCTAAAGAGTGACTTTAAGAGTGACGAGGGACTGCAATACTCACATCCCACAGAGGAATAATAATAGAAATAAACATAAAAATAAAAATAGAGCATGCAGTGCATTGTTAGATGTTTTAACAAACTTTTGTTGTTCTCACCAATATATAAACCCATATGACCACCATAAAATATAGGAGCAGAATTAGACCATTCAACCAATCGAGTCTGCACCACCATTTGATTATGGCTGAGATGTTACAAGGAAAGTGCTGATTTCTTTGCAAAAAAATGAGCTTAGGTTGTTATTGCTGTCACCGTGTAGGCACAGTGAAATGTCTTCAATGCATTTGCATGGAGACATCAAAATAAAAGGCTCAAAAGAAATTACATTCCTCCAATATGAATACTCTAAATATAATTTAAATATAGTTTCCTTAGACCATTAGACCATAAGATATAGCAATGCATCTGTGTGACCGTTAGATCGTGGCTGATATGTTTTTCAATCCCATTCTCCTGCCTTCTCCCTGTAATCCTTGATTCCGCTTACTAATCAAGAACATATGTATCTCTGTCTTAAATACACTCAATGATTTGGCCACCACAGCCTTCTGCAGCAATGAGTTCCATAGATTAACCACCATCTGGCTGAAGAAATTCCTCCTCATCTCAGTTCTAAAGGGTAGTGCCTTCACTCTGAGGCTGTGCTTTGTGGCGCAGTGGAGGGAAACGTAAGGAACAGTGATCATTGCATCAAAATTTTGATTGGCTATGGAAAAAAACAAAGAACAATCCAAAGAATAATAAACTAGGGCAAAGCCAATCTCAATGAGGTAAGAATGGAGCTGATCCTTCACATTGAGGATACTCTCCACCATGTGTGGCACTATCACTGTGCTGAATTTGATCTAACAACTTAAGACTAGACATCCATGAAGTGCTGTGGTCCATCAGCAGCAGCAGAATCGTCCTCTAAGACAATGTGCATTCTCAATCAGCATATACTCCACTCTACCAGGAGCTCAACTCTGGTTCAATGAAGAGTGCAGAGGGCATTAGTTCAAGAACTGGGATTAAACATTTCTGCCAATTATTCAATACTGAAGCTGCCAAAGCTTCAAGTATCTGAAAGCTTCAACTCGCCTTATAGAGCTGCAAAGCAACAGTAAACCGAAAGTCAAACACGGTAACCTTAAACAAAAACAGAAATTGCTGGAAAAGCTCAGCAGGTCTGGCAACCTCTGTGGAGATTAATCAGAGTTAACGTTTAGGGTCGAGTGCCCCTTCCTCAGCACCTTACTATAACGTTATCTGTGTCTGCTGGAATTATATGTACTTCATGTAGATGACACTAACTTTTCAAACTTGAGGAGACATGCACTGAGAATTGCATCACTGTTCAGATCTAGACATCACTGCAAGCAAATATTTTTCTGGCAAAGAAATGTCTGCCTTCCAGTTTAACAAATGAGAATTTGGAACAGTTGCGAATAGTAACATCTTCATTACCAGAAGATAGAGAAAGGCTCATTCAAGCCAAGCTACATTACCCATTGTATTAGGACAGCAGGTGAGTTGAATATCTCAGCTTTCTCTCTTAAAAACAAAACTAAAAGCTGTTTTTCTTATCGTGTGTGCAACCCTCAGTTGATTCCATCCATGTGTTTCCAGAACCCAATAAGAAAAATATACCCCCCCACTGACATAGCCCTGGGTGTGCAGGACACAAGTTCAAAATTTTCATGTGGTACAAAACTTGGAAATAGTGTGAACAGTGAGGGGCATAATATGGAACTTCAAAAAGACATAGACCACTTGGTGGATTAGGCGGGCAAGTGGCAGATGAATGTCAATGCAGAAAAGTTCAAGTAATTAATTTTAGTAGAAGGAATAATGAGAGACCATACAAAATAAAGGGTACAAATCTAACGGAGGTCCAGGAACAGAGACTTGAGTAAGTCATTGAAGCTGGTAATACAGGTTACAAGAGCAATAAAGCACAATGTAGATTTCATTAATAGGGACTAGGCTACAAGAGCAAAACAGTGATATTAAATTTGTATGAAATACTAGCTCTGTCTCAACTGAAGTTTTGGGTGCTAGATCTGAGCAGAGGCAGAGAACAGAAAAGATTCACAAGAATGCTTTCAGGCCAAAAAACTTAGAAAAGTTGAGGCAGAAACAATAGAGAGAACATTACCCTTGGAATTCACTCTGCTATGTCTGAGCTGAGGTTACTTAACATCCTATAAAGTCTATTCCCTAACAAACACACAAAGAAAATCACCAAAATAATTATATGAACTTTGTGGATAATCTACAAGCATAAACTATTTATGAATAAAATGTGTGCTTTAGCAAATTTCCTCATCAATTATTGCAAGAGGTTTAAAATTAAAATAGCTCACAAAATTGTTCGACATTCACTTTTCAATGTTCCTTTCATTTTTCTTATTGTTTGCATACTTTGCATGTTCTTGGTATTAAACATGTAGGATAGCCAATCTTCCTAGAGCACATATTTGTCCCAAGATCATGGATGAAGGTGGTCAGTGAAATGTCCAGCAGGAGCAGGGATGTGGGTAAGAGTGGGGCAAATGCCGGAGACTAAGATACATTGTACTAGGCCCCTTTATCTGAGTCATTGGAGTAAATTGTAATTAGCTGTCACACTCCCACAGTTACTACAAGTCAATCAAAAAGAGAAACATTTATTGGGACTCTGTTTTCTGTTTATTGCTCAATTCATGTTAGTATTTTACTCTCAAACTTTGATCTTGTGTAATAACCTGTTCTGTGGTTCCTTCTGAAAATTCGACCAAACTACTTTCATTCGTTCCCCATAATCTACCCTGCCAGTTTTACTAACGTAAATTCTGATAGATTTGTCAAACATGAGTTCTCTTTCACAAAACTGCATTGCCTGCCTAAACATATTATTTTCTATGATCTGTTATTGGTTCCTTAATAATTGACCCTAGCATTTACCCTGAGCTGAGAAGCTGACTTTTCCCTGTTGCTCCTTTCCTGGATAATCGTTACCTTTGCTACCTTCCAATCTACACGAACCATTCAAGAACCTAAAGGTTTCTCAAAGGTCAGAAGCATCATTTTGGGAAAATTATGACATACAGACTTTGCGTCTGATTATGACAATGGTTTGGATCAAATTTTATTCCCTTCAATGTTTAAACATTTTCTTGACAAGAGTCCTTTGTTTTGTGGATCACTAATATAGGGCATTCTAGACAGGGCATTTCTTTTACTTTGTCAGGGAAGAAAAGTCCAAAAATTGAACTAAAATAAATGTATCAGAACAAGTCAACAACTTAAAACAAGTTTATCATTTTAAAACCAGCATCCTCTGAAGTGTGCTATATGTAGATGAAATGTTAAGATTTTTATCAGGAGCCAGTATATTTGTACAAACAGGAAGTGCCTTATAATACCGCAGGCCTAAGTAAGATATACGAGAGATCATTTTAGTTACAGTTAGAATTACAATTCACTATAGGCCTTTTAACCCATTGAGTCTTCTCTGTCTGAGATTTTAGCTTAGGATCAATTTCCTTCCTTTCCCCTATATCTATGCACATTGTTTCTGTTTAAATAATTATCTATAGCCTTTGATTGAACCTGCCTTTGCTACACTTCCAGGCAGTGCATTCAAAATTCAGACCACTTGCTTTATGAAACATTTTTTTCTCACATAATATTTGCTTCTTTTGCAAAACACTTTGCAAGTGTGGCCTCTTATTCTCGATCATTTTATGAGGGAAACAATTTCTCCCCATATACTCTGACCAAACCTCACGTAATTTTAAAACTTCCATCAGATCTCCTGTTAGCCTACTCCTCTCCAATCAGAACAGTCCCAACGTCTCCAAACTAATCTCAAAACTCATCCCTGGAACTATTCTCATAAATCTGCCACCTATCCACCAATGCTAGCAACTTGCCAATGTCTCTGAAGTTCCACACTGTCTTTCTCACAGTCTCCAATGTTTTGTATAATCTGCAATACAATGTTTTGTTCTTTTTGTCTTTTTTCTCTCCCTTTTTCATTATTATTTTTCTGTTTTGTCTTCTTTTCTTCATCTTCCTGACATTATGGAGAGGCTGGAGTGGTGTGGCAAGTGACCAGAACAGGAACTCCTAGCTTCGTAGGCCCAATGTGTCGACTCCTGGATTTGGCAGTCAAGCATCGCCGGTACCGATGGCAGAGTGGGGACTCCGGACTACGGTAGGCCCGGACCAGTGACCTTGCAGAAATCTTGCATACGTGCTAGATCCATGTTTCGGACACCAGCCAATGTGAAGGAACTCGATTTGTTTTTATATTTCTGTACCTCTAGATGGCGTCGGATTGTGGTGACAGAACACTCTTCATTGTATCTCCCTACAAAGATGTGACAATAAATCATTCATTCATTCATACAAACTTTGAAATTGCCCCCTGCACACTTTTTCTTCTTTAAATTCATTTTCATCTCCTTTTTCATCTAGGGAGGTCTAGAATTGTTTGTCCTTCCTTTTCTTTCGAGTGATAATTACCTTGATAATTTATTTATACAGGAAAAGCAAGCATCCCAATCCCTGGGAACTCCTTTACCATCTTTCGTCCAGTCTGAAACATACCCATTAATCACTGCTCTTTGTGTCCTATTCTGTATCCATCTTGATAATGTCCATTTTATTCCAACAGATCTAACTGCTCTCACAAACCTCTTCCCATTAGGTACTATATCAAATATCTGTGGGAAATCCATGCATGCCACATCAATATCATTGCCCTCATCTGTCACCATTGAACAAAATCTCCCAGAAGTCAGATTGACACGACTTTCCTTTAACAAACGCATGCTGACTCTTCTGAATTAAACCATATTTTTCCATGTGAATGTTAATCTTATTCCAGAAGTTTCACCAGAAATGAAGTTAAGATGACTGATCTGTCATAAGTTGGGCTTATCTTCAAAACCTTTTTTGGACAAAGACACGATGTTTGCAAATCTTCAGTCCTCAACTACCATTCCTAAGACCAGGGAAGATTGAAACAATATTGTCAGGACCTCAGCATTTTCTACTTACTTCTTTGATGCATCTGTTATCACTTTTAACCATTGACAGATTATCCAATACCACCTTCTGATCAATTTTGATCCCTTGTCATAACTGAATTTCTCCTCTGCCACCATGGGCCAGGCAGCTCTGCCTTATTGGTAAATACGGGTGCAAAGTATCCATTTTACACCACAGCCATGCCTCCTTTTTGCCTGCAAATCACGGTTTTGGTTCCTAACTGGGCCTACTCCTCTTTTTACCACCCTTTTACACAATTTCAGGATTTCCCTGTATGTAAGATGCTAGTGTTTCTCGTAATCCCTTTTTGCTCTTATTCGCTTTTTCACCTCCCTTCTAAATCTTCTTTACTCAGCTTGGTTCTCAAGTGTATTTGCTACTTGACGCCTGCCCTAAGCACACTTTTTGTTCTTTAACTTATTTTCTATCTCCTTCTTCATCCAGGGAGATCTGGATTTGTTTGTCTTCCTTTACCTTCTGAGGAACTATATCTTGACTGTGCTCAATCTACCTCCTCCTTGAAGGTAGCCCATTGTTGAGCTACTGTTTTTTCTGTCTAGCTATGATTCCAGTCTATCTGGCCCAGCACAATTCTTACTCCTTTGAAGTTGGCTCTCTGCCTATTGATTGTTCTCACTCTAGGTAGTTCATTGCCATTTTCCACTGTCATTCTAAACCTTATAATACAATGATGACTGTCCTTTTAATGTTTCCCTTCTGTCACCCGATCTACATGACTCACCTCATTCCCAAGACCATGTCTAGCATCGTTCCTTTCTTAAAAACCGAAAGAACTGCGGATGCTGTAAATCAGGAACAAAAACAAAGTTGCTGGAAAAGCTCAGCAGGTCTGGCAGCATCTGTGAAGGAAAAATCAGAGTTAACGTTTCGGGTCTGGTGACCCTTCCTCAGAACTTCCTTTCTTGTTAGACTGACAAATGCTCCTGAACACAATCTGAAAATGTTTGCCTGTGGGACTAAAGATTAAGTCACCATAATCTTACCAAACCATAGGGCTTCACTCCCATTAAAGAGAGAGACAACTGGTTAACCTAAGGATTACCATACCTCAGGCGAGGGGAGAATTTAGGAGAGACACTCCTGTACGTCACCTTAGTCGGTATGGGAATTAAACCCATACTGTTGGCATCACTCTGTATCACAAACCAGGCATCCAACCAACTAGGCTAGTCAACCCCAGGCCCTATCTCAGTCTATATTTAGCTAATTAAAGTCGCCCATTGATTTTTGCACCAATAGGTTATTTCCTTACAGATTTGTTCCTCTATATCCTTCCCACTAGTGGTGGCCCACAGATTATACCAAGGTAATTCAGAACAGCCTGGACTTTAGGGTTTAGATTCAATCTGAAGAAACCTAAAGTGAAAACTTCTCAGTTCTTGGCAATGATAGAGAGTGTGTTGCTTTGATTTTTCAAACTTTCTATTTCTGATGTTGAATGTGCATTTTTGTTTGCTTTTTCAGCTTTTAACCTTAGGTGATAAGTAGAATGCCTAGTAATCTTCTAAGACAATAGTGCTAACAGTTGCAAAATGCTTCCAAGCCTCAAAATTGAAGGACCAATAATATTAAATAAGATTAGTGACAGTCTTTTGTTATTTTCTGTGATAATTCTCAAAATATATATGTCAAAAATAGTTTGAAGATGTGGAGCAGGTGCTAATTGTGAATTTCATTTTCTAGACAGGATGGTAGATTTTCCCCCAACACCACGTGAGAGTTAATTGCATAATTCAGTTAAAGCTCCTGTAACCTGCTTGCTTTAAATAGCCTATATCTCATGTATGAAATTCCTCCGGTCTTCCATGCTAACAAAGACAAGACTTCAACTGAAACCCAAGGGAGACACTAATATTATACATACATAAAAGAAAATGCTAAAATTAGCCAAAATAAATCTATCCTCATACTTGCTGTGTGATGTTAATTTGACTTACTTGCCTTTCCACAACTTGGTACATTGAATGAGCAATCAACTGCACATTACCCTTATTCAATAATATAAAAGCATCCTGACATTTGTGAAGTCTGAAAGATTTTTTAAAAAATAATGCCTGTATGTGAGAGTAGATGATCTTGTATGTCTTGAAAAAAAGCAAGTAGGAAAATATTAAACATAAAAACAGCTTCACTATATCACTTTTTTAATGCTTTTGCAAGTACCAGCTATCATTTTACATTTTGTCTCAAAGCTTGCATTATTTTTACTTGGGATAATGCAATCTCCATAATGCAGACACACTAGTATGCAAGTAACTAAAACCTGGAGGATTTTCTGTTATCATTAGTTAACTGAATGCCATTTTCTTGATTTGAGTCTTCTTTGTTAAAGACTGGCAACATGCTGTCTACTACACAGGGTTGCTTCAGCACAATTTTATCTGCTTCTAAAATGTCATTTTGCACAGGATTTTCTCAGAGGAGATGCTGCTGGAGATGTTACTAAATTTCTGACTCTTCAATGAAATACTGAATTTGGATTATGTTCAAACTTCCAACCTTAAATTGTTGCATTATGGTTCGCCAACAAGTGACCCATTTATATGGTTAGCCTTTTCAGGTAGAAAAATGTACAACCACCCAGGGGCTATACCTTCAAAGGAAAGCAAACCGGCTTTTGAATATACAGATGTGAGCATTTTATGTTGGATTATTTATTATTTCTGTCAATATAGTATCGTAATTAATTATTATCAAGCTTTAATCTATATGGTTCTCATTTAACAATCTGATCCATTTGTTGGTTCTGATTCTGGTAGTCTGATTGGTTCATGTTCCATAATCCAACCCTTTTTATTATGCTATAAGTGGTTTGGTTGATTTACAAATTGAAAGTATTTTAAACCGGCCTTTGTTTAACAATTGACTATAGATAGCAAATATCCTTTGGGGAGGAACTCTGTCAATCTTACCTGGTCTGACTTAAACATAGCTGCAGATCCACTATAATATGATTGACTCTTAACAGCTCTCTGAAATGGCCTAGCAAATCATTCAGTTGCATCAAAACTGCTACACAGTCAAAAGAAGAGAATTAAGGTGGATGCACCATCCAGTATCAACCTAGGCACTGGACAGAGTAATGACAAAACCACCCCCCCATGGATCCTTTAAAGTCCTTCCTCCCAATATCTGGGGGCTTGTGCCAAAGTTGAAAGACTGTCCCACAGACTAGTCAAGCAGCATTCTAACATAATCATAGTACTCATCAAATCATATCTTACAATCACCCAGAAGCTACCAACACCATCCCTATCCTATCCCACAGGCAATAAAGACCCGCTAGATGTAGTGGTTCAGTGGTAGCCATCAGGAGGGAATGCTCTGGGAGTCCACAAAACTGACTTCAGATCCCATGAAGTCTTATAGCATCAGATCAAATAAGGGAAAGGCAAACACTCGCTGATTACAACCTACAATGACCAACCCATCACCCCTTGGCAAATGAATCAGCATTGCTCCAACTCAACACAATTTGGAAGAAGCCAGGGCAGAGATATACCCTGCGGCAGGAATGTCAATGTCCATCATCAGTAGCTGATTGGCACCACTACAGATTGAGCTGGTCAAGCTCTAAAAGACAGAGCTTCATGACTGGATCTGCAATTGGAGGTGAGGGAACCAAAAACAAGGTAAAACATACTGGGCCTCATAGTCACCAATCTGCTTGTAATAGACGTGTCCATCCATGTTTGTAAATGTATGAGTGACTACTGCCCAGTTATTGTGGAGACACAGGCCTATCTTCACATTGTATGTCACCATTATCATGTTAAATAGGACACACTTTGAACAAGTATAGCAATTCAAAACTGGGTATCCATTAGACACTATAGGCCATTATCAGCAGTAGAATTGAATTCTAATGCAATTTGTAACCTAATGGCTTGGCATATCTCATACTCTTCGAAAACCGTCTACCTAGGAAACCTACCTGTTTCAATGAAGAGTGAGGAACGCATGCCAGGAGAAGCACTAGGCTACCTAAAAATTAGATGTCAACCGAGTGAAACATCACCAGACTATTACCAATGCAAACATTGGAAGAAGCATGCAATAGGCATAGCTAAATGATTCCACAAGCAATAGATTAAATCTAAAATCAGCAATTTGGCCACATCCAGTTGTGGATGATGATGGGCGATAAGCTAACAAGCAAGAAGGGAAGTCTCATTAAACTCCCATTCTCAACAATGGCGGACCCAAGTGCAAAGCCAAATCTTAAGTATTTGCATCCACCTTTAGCAAGGGATGCCAAGTAGATGATCCATCTCAGACTCCTCCTAACATTGTAAACACGAATCTTCAGCAGTTTAGTTCATTCCATGTGATGTCAAGAAATGGCTAGAGTTACTGTATATAAACCAAATACTCTGAGCCCTGTCAAAATTCCAGCAATAGTACGGGCAAGTTGTGGCCCACAACTTGCCACATCTCTAATAAAAGTATTGCAGTACAGCTACAACACTAGTATCTATCAGGCAATGTCGAAAATTGCTCAGGAGGACAAATCCAACCTGACTTCTTAACCTTCCCATCAGTCTACTCTTCATCATCTTCGATCTTCAATAGTGCTATCAAGTGGCATTTGCAACATAATAACATTCTCATATTTGTGTTCCAGTAAATCTAGTCAGTTTCTGACCTCACTAGAACCTTGGCCCAAACATGGGCAAAAGAGCTAAGCTTCAGGGTTGAGGTGAGAGTGACTGTCCTTGAAATCGATGCAGCACTTGATTAAGTGTGGCACTAAGGAACCCTAGCAAAACTGGGTCAATGGGAATCATGGGAAAACTCTTCACCAGTTAAAAACATACATGCCACAAAGGAAGATGATTGTAGTTGGTGGATGTCAATCATCATAGCTCCAGGAAATCTCTGCTAGGGTAGCACCCTAGGCCTAACCATTTTCAGCTGCTTCCCTCCAAAATGGGATCATAAGAATTGATTCAGAGATAAAAGGTACTGCAGATGCTGGAGAATCCAAGAAAACAAGCATGGGGCTGGATGAACACAGCAGGTCAAGCAGCATTATAGGAGCAGGAAAACTTGACGTTTCGGGCCTAAACCCTTCATCAGAAATGGGGGAGGAGAAGAGGGTTCTGAAATAAATAGGGAGAGAAGGGGAGGCGGATAGAGGATGGATAGAGGAGAGGATAGGTGGAGAGGAGGCAGACAAGTCGAAGAGGCGGGGATGGAGCCAGTAAAGGTGAGTGGAGGTAGCGGGGTAGGGAGGAGATAGGTCAGTCCAGGGAGGACGGACAGGTCAAGGGGGCGGGATGATGTTAGTAGATAGGAGATGGGGGTGTGGCTTGAGGTGAGAGGAAAAACAGGTTAGGGAGGTGGAGATGAGCTGGGCTGGTTTTGGGATGCGGTTGGGGTAGGGGAGATTTTGAAGCTTGTGAAATCCACATTGATGCCATTAGGCTGCAGGGTTCCCAGGCTGAATATGATTTGCTGTTCCTGCAGCCTTCGGGTGGCATCACTGTGGCATTGTAGGAGGCCAAGGATGGACATGTCATCTGAGGAATGGGAGGGGGAGTTGAAATGGTTCGCGACTGGGAGGTGCAGTTGTTTGTTGCGAACTGAGCGCAGGTGTTCTGCAAAGCGGTCCCCAAGCCTCCGCTTGGTTTCCCCGATGTAGAGGAAGCCACAACGGGTACAGCGGATGCAGTATACCACATTGGCAGATGTGCAGGTGAACCTCTGCCTGATGTGGAATGTCTTCTTGGGGCCTGGGATTGGGGTGAGGGAGGAGGTGTGGGGGCAGGTGTAGCACTTCCTGCGGTTACAAGGAAAAGTGCCAGGTGTGGTGGGGCTGGAGGGGAGTGTGGTGCGGACAAGGGAGTCGCGGAGGGAGTGGTCCCTCCGGAAGGCAGATAAGGGTGGGGAGGGAAAAACAAACCTGAATGCCCTGGTCGACCCATTGTCTCCGCCTGCTCCTGCCCCACCGAACTCATCTCCACCTACCTAGACTCCATTTTCACCCCCTTGGTCCAGGAACTCCCTACCTACGTCCGTGACACCACCCACGCCCTCCACCTCCTCCAGAACTTCCAATTCCCAGGTCCCCAACACCTCATTTTTACTATGGACGTCCAGTCCCTATATACCTGTATTCCCCATGCTGATGGCCTAAAGGCCCTCCACTTCTTCCTGTCCCGCAGAACGGACCAATCCCCCTCCACCGACACCCTCATCCGCCTAGCCGAACTCGTCCTCACCCTCAACAACTTTTCTTTCAATTCCTCCCACTTCCTACAAACAAAGGGTGTGGCCATGGGTACCC
>JAHRHZ010000266.1:45624661-45657664 GCA_024137785.1 Ginglymostoma cirratum
CGCCCCCTTGACCTGTCCGTCCTCCCTGGACTGACCTATCTCCTCCCTACCCCCCTACCTACACTCACCTTTACTGGCTCCATCCCCGCCTCTTCGACTTGTCTGCCTCCTCTCCACCTATCCTCTCCTCTATCCATCCTCTATCCGCCTCCCCCTCTCTCCCTATTTATTTCAGAACCCTCTTCCCCTCCCCCATTTCTGATGAAGGGTTTAGGCCCGAAACGTCAAGTTTTCCTGCTCCTATGATGCTGCTTGACCTGCTGTGTTCATCCAGCCCCATGCTTGTTATCTCATAAGAATTGATGTTCACCAGTGATTGCATAAGTTCAGCACCATTGACAGCTCCTTAGATACTAACGTAGGTCCTTTCCATATGAAGCAAGACCTGGACAATATCCAGGTTTGACATTATAAGTGGCAAGTAACATTTTGCCATACAATTGCCTGGAAATGACCATCTCCATTAAGAGAGAATCAGCGCCCTTAATATTCAATGACATTACCATCACTGAGTACCTACTATCAACATGCTGCAGGCTACCTTTGGAAGAAATTGAACTGAACCAGCCATACAAATACATATATAAATGCAACATGAAGCTAGGAATCCTGCACTCAGTAACTCAACTCTTGTCTCCCAAAACCTGTCCCCCATCTAAAGGCCACTTCATTTTCCAGGGCAGCTAGGAATGGGCAATAAATAGTGGCCTGGACAGCAATGCTGAGATCTGCTGAGTTCTGAGGAAGGATCACCGGACCCTGTTTTTTTCCTTCATAGATGCTGCCAGACCTTCTGAGCTTTTCTAGCAACTTTGTTTTTGTTCCTGAGATCCCATGACTGAATGAAAAAAAATGTTTCTTAAAAGTAGTCTTTTGATGTTACAACAAAAATGAATCTATTGCACACAGTTTTTCAAAATATTCAACTCCAACTTCCATTACAGGTTGATAATATTTCTCAATAATTTTGTTGCCAGTATCCAGCATTTAAATATGCTGCTATTATCATTCATTTGGATTTCAAATTTAGTATCCTGCTTTCTCATCAATTTTATATTCTGTTCTTCACACTCTTTCTCTGTACAATGGGCAGGAATACTTATTGACAAGAATCTCGCTAATATACAAATTTCACCCTAAGAACTCCATAAAGATCATGTCTTTGAAGCAGAGTTTTGGATGTGCATGCAACAAATTTCTGCTTTTAATCATTTACTTTTCAGTAAAAGAAGCAAAACCACGGGCCTGGATTTTCCCATTTGCAGCCAAAGAGTAGTGAAGAGTGAGATACATGGCATTTAATACACTATGGCCAGGGGCTGGATTGTCTCATACTCTCTTCTGCTTTTCACCTCATTAATTACGCTGCTGAGCTTTTGGGCATCTTTCTTGGGGAATTATTATCGTGAGCAAGGTGTAAGTGTTTACTGCTGCAGGAACCTTCCAGCTTATTATGCCTCTGGTGTCACATTTAAAGTGTATCTGCTCAACACAACAGACACTGCAGGCAAGACTGGAAACTTAAATTGCAGTTTTCAAACCTGAAGTTTGAAAATGTTGCAGAAGAGAAGTAGCCCCACCACTTCCAGAACCAGGATCTGGAGATGCTAGTGGAAGGGAGGGCTGTCCTTTACCCTGTTGATCATCAATGAAGCCCATAGCAACACTTGGCGAGACCCTGCCAACTCTGAAGAGAAATTGTAACTTAAGTCAGTGCTATGTCCTATCCTGGCTGAAATAAGACACCCAAAAATGCAGGATAAAAGTCCTGCACTCAGCAAGGGTAGAACCCCATCTTCTCTCTGCTACTTCACATTCACTCTACCTCTGCCACTGCACCTGTGTGTCACCAATGCTAGTAAACTACAACTCCCACCACTGTGTGCATCATATTCATTTGATGCTTCTCACCCACCTCATTCTCCCAAACTACTCAGCCTTCTTACCCTCTGCACTGCCTACTTACTCACTGGGAACACCTCACTACTGTGTCTACTCCTGCATCACTACGAGCTGCTCTTGCATCTCATCCCATCAAACTCAGTCCTCGCCTTTGTCTCATTGCAGGAAGAACTAGCCCACAGTAAGTTGAGAGGGATACAACTGGTTGGAAGATGATGGCCTCAGGCTTATCTCTTGCTAAAAGTTGAAAACTATGGATTGGACTAGAGAAGAACATCATCTACTTTTTATTACCTCATACCCACTCTGTTGCTGCTCCTGTGCTCACTTCTCACCAACACTCACACTGTACCGATCTCCCTGTTGCCTGCAACACCTTTCCTCACACACTGTGACCTCCCAATTGCCACACTTTGTTAACCTTGTGTGCCTATGTGCTGCCTGCTCAGTCACTTGGGACACTTTGACACCTTTTCCCCCAACTTTACCAACATTAACAGCTGCACCACTCACTTTCGTCACACTCAATCCCTCCCTTTGTCTCATTCCCCAGGAGAAAACAGTCCATAGTGCAGCGGAAAGAGCCAGGACAGATGCCTGATATTTGGAACTCCTGGAACTTCTAGTGTCCTTCCAATGGCTCATTCCACTGGATCCTCTCTCTCCTTCCCAACGATTGTTAATATACATTATTCTGAGGGCTGGTCATCTATGCTGTGTCAATCATTTCTCTTAACCTTCTCAACCAATGACCATGACCAGCTACTTATGATGGCAGGGTGAATGTTTTGCCCTTGTTCACCTCTATTTTGAAGATTAGTTTCCATTTCTTTTAAAAGCCAAAACTTCTATTTTCTGAAACATTTCATTCATAATAAAATAATGAGGTCCCTGGTAAGTTTTTTTTGTTTGTGCCTTTAGAACATTGTTTATTACTATACTACAGTTGGATGATGTCTCATCTGACACAAGAAATACTAAGCATGGAAAACTAAATGAAGATTGTTTTAAAAGGGAGCTCAATTTCCAACACTCAGACCCTTACAGAATTCCACCCATCGACTATGAAGAAAACAGCTCAAGAAAAATTGAGAAGTTTGGGATTTTTCCATTCCATGTGCAAAGTATGTATATTCCTACAAGAATAAAGGGAAGGAAATCCAGCAATAAAGTCACAGTGGTCAAATAAGGAAGCAAATAAAAACATGAAGGAGAAGCAGAGGTACTGTAGACTCATCCCAAGAGACAGATGGAAGCACAGCCTTCCAGACATAAGAAAATTACTTCAATTACTCAATGCATGAAATTTGCAGAACACTGATTAGTTGAAAAATATTTTCTACAATTAGGTAAAAATCAGACGTCAATATATTTCACCCCAAAACTCACCCAAGTTGCCAGTATACATACGATGTAGAATTCTTTTTGATTCAAAGAAGCTTTGAGGATTTTGCCTGCAGAAATCTTGCTACCAACTGCTCAGAACAAGGCTGAAATTTGACTCCCAGGATTTCTACAATGATTTGCAGACTATTTCAATCATTTACTTAAGAGAGAACATTGCCTTATTTATACCCCGGTGTGTATATTAACCTGAGCAGCAGTCAAACTCATGGGTGTGAATCAGCTTCCTGACTGCTCTGTTGACGTTCTGCTCCTTTAGTCCATGCTGTAAAATACATTTATTGTACTTCATGGACTACATCAGATGATGTATTATAGGCAACTTCTGCAATATTAAAAAAATCTGTCATGTTTTGAAAATTTTTAATAACATTTTATGGTAGAAGGAATGACACTGATGCATTTAAACAATAATGTACTGCGGGTTGACAGTGGAATATAAATTACACACAGTACTTACATTTACAGTCTATTTAATCAAAGCAAATAAAGTGGCTCCATCACTGGGTTCAATAAATTGTCACAGTAGCCTCAAATACATGCTTGCTCTGCTGATCTGCTTCTCTCTTCAGGAAAAAGTCAGTCTCAAAATCTTAAAGTAATATGGATTATAGTCTATAGAGAAAATATGGTTGAAACTTGATGTAATTCAGTTGGTTGTCACAGAAAGTGGATGCACAATACAAAATAGAATTCATGGAAAACCATAAAATTGTAATGAATTGCTGCAAAGAGATAATAGCTACAAGTCACAATCTGGAACTGCGTTTTTTTTGGACTGAATAACTCATCTCCCACATGACCTCCCTCTTTTCAACTGCTACGACTTTACTTTAGCCCTTTTTCCAACTTTTATTAATTGTGGCTACATCAAAACGTGTGCACATTCATGATTCATTATTTCACTTGGAGAATGGGGGTTTTTTTTGCTATTGCTATTATGGAATATTAAAAAGAAAGTTTCTATATGCACAGTTTTTTGATTAATACAAGACAAAATGTGTACTTGGAAATAGCAACATACATAAAGATTGTCAAGGTAATATTCTTCCTTCAGGCTATTGAATTATTTAAGTATGTAATTTGTAAAAGATACATAAGGCAGCTTAGTTATATTGTCGATTTTAGATAATATTGCTTCAAGCAGCATCCCAGCAGAGTAATCATCTGGTGGGTAGTATATTTTTAAATTGGAACCTATTATCACTGTCTCACATGATAAATCTGAGAAAACATTTTGGGGAATGTAATAAGATTGATGCATTCAAACAATAATGTACTGCAGGGTAACTGGAGTGATGGCAAATAGGTTGATTAGCTTTTTATGAGGATCATATACGAGACTCTTGCATTTCATATTTTAATAGCCACATGGCCTGAATAACTCTAACAACCCATATCATTTTCATGGCAAAATCCAGAATCTTTCCGTCATCTTCTGAATAGAACGAGGATCCAAGATTCTTCTGAGGGGAGGTGGTAGTGGCATAGTGGTTGTATCATCGGACTAGCTACACAGAACTCCTGGCTAATCTGGAGACATGGGATCAAATCCCACAATGGCAGATAGTGAATTCTGATGATGAAATTTGAATTCAATAAAACAAAATCTGAAACTTAAATCTAACCTAATATCAACTATGTAACAGGATTGTCATTTTTTAAAAAATGATCTGGTTCATTAATGCCCTGAGCTATTCATCCGCATGAAACTACTACAACACTGAACTGAAAGGACCATCTGGCTTAGACCTAGGCACTGGATAAATAATTGCATACATAGCCCTGCCAACTCTGCAAAGTCCTCTTTACTAATATCCAGTGGCTTATGCAAAACCTGGGAGAGATGTTCCACAGGCTAGTCAAGCGATAGCCTGGCATAGTTATGGTCATGGAATCATACCTTGCAGACAATGTCTCAGACCCCATCATTACTATCTTTGAGTGTTTTCTGTCTCACTGGCAGGACAAACCCACCAGAAATGCTAGCATAATAGTTTACAATCAGGCAGAATTGCCCTAGGAATCTACAACATTGACTCCACTCCATGATATTTCATGGCATCAGGTCAAATGTGGGAAGGGATACCTTCTCCTTATTACCAGCTTCGCCACCCCTCAGCAGAAGAATAATTACTCCATCATGTTGAACACCAGTCAGAAGAAACAATGTGTGATAACAGCATTCAATGTCAAAGTGGGGGACTTTAATGTCTATCATCAGGAGGTGTTCAGTAGCATCACTGCTGATCGAGCTGGCCAAGTCCCAAAGGTTATAGCTGCTAGATTGAATCAGATTCAGGTGGTGTGAAAAAAACAAGAGGGAAAAATTTGTTTGACCTTATGTTGGGCAATCTGTGAGTGACCACTGCTCAGTCCTTGCAGAGGTGAAATGTCACATTGAAGATGATCTCTACTGTGTTGAGTGGCACTACCACCGTGCTAAATGCGACAGAAACAGTAATTTAAAACTGGGCATCCATGGGGTGCTGTGGGCAATCTTCAGCAGCAGATTTATATTCAGTCATAACCTCTAACCTGATGGCCTGGACAATCAGTGTCCCCTACCACATTGTCATTTGCAACATACAATTGCAACAAAGCTGGGAGGTAAACATTGGTTCACTGAAGATTGGAGAAGGGCATGTCAGGAGCCACAGCAAACACAGTGAAGCTACACAGCAGGACTATTTGTATGTCTAACATCAAACAGCAACATGCAATAGACAGGATACTCAATCCCACGATCAAAAGATCAGATCTAAGCTCTCGGTCCTGCCACATCCAGTTGTGAAAGTAATAGATTATTAAACATCTAATCAGAGGAAGAGGCTCCTCAATATGTCCCACCCTCAACAATTGGATAGCCCACCTCTTCAATGCAAAAGGCAAGGTTAAAGTATTTGCAAAGATCTTCAGCTTGAAGTTCTGAGGGGCTGATCCATTTCAGTCCCCTCCAGAGGTCCTCAGTGTCACAGCCAACAATCTCCAACCAATTTGATTCACTCCACATGCTATCAATAAGTGGCTGAAGACACTGGTTTTGTAAAGCTATAGGTCCTGACAATAGTACTGAAGACTTGTGCTCTAGAAATCTCCCACTAGCATCTGCCCGACAAAGTATCACCCTATCAGTCTACTCTTAATCATTAGCAAAGAGCTGAAAGAGGTCATCGACAGTTACATGAAGCAGCACTTATCAATGAATAACCTGCTCACTGACACTCAGGCTGGGTTACACCAGAGCTACTCAGCTCCTGACTTCATTACAGCATTTGCCAAATGTGGGCAAAGAGCTGAACTCCACAGTAAGTTGAGAGTGACTGCCTTTGATATAAGGGCAGAATTTGACTGAGTGTGGCATCAAGCCAAACATGCCCCGCAAATCACGAAAATCTGGGATAACTCTCTATTGGTTCAATAATCACCTGCTATAAAGGGAGATTGTTATGGTTGCTTGAGTTCAATTGTCTTGAACACAGGGCACTGCTGCAGGAGGTCTTTGGAGTTGTACAATTGACCCAATACACTTTAGCTGCTTCATTAATGACCTTCCTTCCATCATCAAGTCAGAATTGAGGATGTTCACTGATGATGGCACAATGTTCAGCACCATTCATCACTCCTCACATACTGAAATAGCTCATATCCATATGCAGCAAGACCTGAAAACCACCCAGGACAAAGCAATCCACTTGATCAGCATTCCATCCACCACTTACAATATTCACTGCATTCGCCACCAATGCATAGTTACGTCCGAGTGGACAATTTATAAGGTGCATCGCAGTGATTCACTAAGGGTCCTCTAAAATCATCTTCCAAACCCACAACCTCTACAACTTGGAATGCCAGCAAATACACTGGAGCACCACTACATGCATGTTCCTCTCTAAGGAATGCGCTATCCTAGTGTGGTATTTTGTTGCCATTCCTTCACTGTTGTTGGGTCAAATTCCTCAAATTTTATTCCTTATAGCCATGAGTGCTCCTATAGCCCAAGGACTGCAGTGGCTCAAGAAGACAGTTCACCACCACCTCATCCAAGTCAATGCTGGTCTAACCGGTGATGGCCATCATTACGTGCACAAATTTTAAAAACATCAAAGTGCCCACGTTTGCACACTGTGACCCACATAAAAAGTTGTAAGATGTGCAGCTTTGAAACATTTGCTTTTGGGGATATAACTACATAAGTCATTAATTATGCAGAAAAAGGTGATTTTCCCATTGCTTTGCAGAAAGGACAAATGCCATTCTGTGACTGGCTTTACACAGGCATTTGCCATTTTAGCATAAACTGTGATTAATCTGACTATTAGCCATCTGTAAATTGTTTATAGAGACAGACAAATTCTGAATTGATTTCAGTGTAAATTTTACTTGCTGCCAGATTTGTTTTTAATTCAGATAATAACATTGACACTTCACTGGAATGCCAACGAACTGTTACTGAAGCTGCTCCTAAAACGATAAAATATTTATCTCATAGGGCAGATTTTCTTACAACGTCATCCAAAAATATATAATCGTTGCACACAGAAGCATTTATGAATGTCAGCAGTGTCAGCCAGGGAGGGATATCCAACGACACGTTCACTGGGTCAAGCTGACTGAGGAGACCAGCTTTAGGTAATGTAATTATTAAAGGACCCAGCGAGTGCTCATTCTTTAACAGCTACAGGTTAGGTTGCTCAACAAGCAGTGCTGTGAAATGGAGCAAGTACATTGCTAGTTCTGTCCGATGCAGGGGTCCACATTGTATGGGGGCCTAAATCAATTGAAGAACATTAGTTAAAATATTTCAGTCAGGCTCCTTTCTGTTCTGGGCAGGTGGGCTGGCAACATAAGTTCAGAAAATATTTCAGACATATTTTCAGCAGATCTTATCAATAATTTCTAAAAACAAAACTGTCATCTTATTTTAGTTCAATTTCTGCTGGAAAATTTACCAGCCATATGACAGTAATAATTCTGATTCAGTCTACATTGTCCTGACCTGGAAAATGCGACGGCTTAATTGAGATCACTAAAATCTGGTCAGGAAGTCAAATATTTCTGGTTAGATATTGTGAGCAATTTTGGAGTAAGTTTCATTAGACTGATGTAAAATGGTTTAATTCCTGTTGTGGGTGCTGGGCATTGTAGACAGGTATCAACCAATTTAGATGGCACAATTATATGATTTTATTTGCAGTTTCCCACTGTATGATTCCATCCTCTGGTAATTAGTCTAGTCTGGGGCTGAGGGAATATTTGAAGTCACCACCTTCAGTAACCAGATTTCTTGGGTTTTGGTGAAGCACTTAAAACAAATTACAGAACAGCTATGTTGTGTAGCACTGTACATACATATGAACAATTCTCTTTTGCAGAGTAAACCGCAGTATTCCGCATTATTAGCAACAAACAGAAAGACAACATGAAATGAAATGAGTAATGATTATAAATGTTATTTTGGATGCTGGAAAGAAAGATTGACTCATCCTGTTTCGGGATCGTGTTCAAACATTCCACATCTGTGAGGTGGGTCACATGCAAAACATCAGTTTAGCAGCTGAATAGTAGCAGATTGTTCAATGTTGTACGTAGTCAGAAAGGGTTAATACCGAGGAGTGCCATAAGTGCCATCCACTGTGAGGATGTCAAGTGGGCTCATGGGTTAAGCCCAAAGGAGTGAGATCTAACAATTGGTCCTCCTCCAAGTCTCTGAAACAATGCAATCGGTAACTAGCTGCTAATATACGATCTAGTTAGACCAGGAAGTGGTTTTCCTTTACCACACAAGATGAAGTTTCGTCTCCACATTGAGATTAACCTGCATCATGTTGTGTGGCACTCTCATAGCGCTAAATAGGACAGATTTTGATCAGATCGAGCAACTCAACACTGGGCATCCATGACACACTGTGGGCCATCAACAGCAACAGAATTGTGCTCCAGCGTAACCTGCAACCTCATGGCCTGGCTTATCCCCCACTAAACCATTACCATGAAGCTAGGGGATCAACCCTGATTCAATTGAGAGTGCAGGGGGGCATGCCAGGAGCAGCGCCAGGCATACCTAAAAATAAATCACCCTGATGAAGCTACCACATATGACTGTTTGCATACCAAACTGCATAATCAGAAAGTGACAGAGCTAAGCAATTGCAGAACTAACAAATCTGATGTAAACTCTGCAGTCCTGTCACATCAAATATTTTAACTAATGTTCTTCAATTGATTTAGGCCCCCATACAATGTGGACCCCTGCATCGGACAGAACTAGCAATGTACTTGCTCCATTTCACAGCACTGCTTGTTGAGCAACCTAACCTGTAGCTGTTAAAGAATGAGCACTCGCTGGGTCCTTTAATAATTACGTTACCTAAAGCTGGTCTCCTCAGTCAGCTTGACCCAGTGAACGTGTCGTTGGATATCCCTCCCTGGCTGACACTGCTGACATCCAGTTATGAATGGGTTGTGGGGACAATTAAACAACTCGCTGGAGGAGGAGGTTCGACAAATATTCCCATCCTCAATAATGGAACAGCCCAGCACATCAGTGCAAAAGATAAGGCTGAAGCATTAGCAGCAATCTTCAGCCAGAAGTGTCAAGCAGATGATACATCTTGACCACCTACAGTGGTCCACAGCATCACAGATATCAGTCTTCAGCCAATTTGATTCCTTCCACATGAAATCAAATAAAGAGGCATGGGATCCAGGGAAATTTGGCTGTGTGATACAGAATTGGCTGTCCAATAGAAGACAGAGAGTGGTAATAGATGAAAAGTATTCAGCCTGGAGCTCAGTGACCAGTGGTGTTCCGCAGGGATCTGTTCTGGGATCTCTGCTCTTTGTGATCTTTATAAATGACTTGGATGAGGAAGTGGAAGGGTGGGTCAGTAAGTTTGCCGAAGACACGAGGGTTGGTGGAGTTGTGGATAGTGTGGAGGGCTGTTGTAGGTTGCAACGGGACATTGACAGGATGCAGAGCTGGGCAAAGAAGTGGCAGATGGAAGTCAACCCAAGACATTGTGAAGTGATTCATTTTGGAAGGTCTAATTTGAATGCAGAATACAGGGTTAATGGCAGGATTCTTGGCAGTGCAGAGGAATAGAGGGATCTTGGGGTCCACGTCCATAGATCCTTCAAAGTTGCCACCCAAGTTGGTAGGGTTGTTCAGAAGGCGTATGGTGTGTTGGCCTTCATTGGCAGGGGAATTCAATTTAAGAGCCATGAGGTTATGCTGCAGCTCTATAAAACCCCTGGTTAGACCACACTTGGAATATTGCTTTCAATTCTAGTCACCTCATTATAGGAAGGATAAGAAAGTTTTAGAGGGGATGCAAAGGAGATTTACCAGGATGATGCCTGGACTGGAGAGCAGGTCTTATGAGGAAAGGTTGAGGGTGCTAAGTCTTTTCTCATTGGAACGAAGAAGGATGAGAGGTGACTTGACAGAGGTGTACAAGATGATGAGGCATAGATAGAGTGGATAGCCAGAGACTTTCTCCCAGGGTGGAAATGACATTTATGAGGGGGCATAATTTAAAGGTGATTGAGGGAAGGTATAGGGGAGATGTCACAGCGAGTGGTGGGTGCACGGAATGCACCGCCGGTAGTGGTAGTGAAGTGAGATACATCATGGACATTTAAGCAACTCTTGGACAGGCACATGGATGATAGTAAAATGTAGGGTATGCAGGGTGGTTTGATCTTAGAGTAGGATAATAGGTCGGCACAACATCATGGGCTGAAGGGCCTGTACTGTGCTGCACTGTTCTATGTTCTCTATTTAAGTGATTGGAGACACTGGATACTGCAAGGTCTATGGGTCCTGACAACATTCCAGCAATAGCACTGAAGTCTTGTGCTCCAGAATTTGCTGCTCCCCTATCCAAGCTGTTCCAGTGCCTGCCACAACACTGGCATTGAAAATTGACTGTTGAAAATTGCTCAGGTATGTCCCGTACACAAAAAGCAGGGCAAATCCAACCCAGCCAATTACCGCCCTGTCAGTCTCTTCTCGATCATCAGTAAAGCAATGGAACATGTCCTCAACAGTTCTATCAAACAGCACCTGCTCAGCAGTAACCTGGTCAGCGACACCCATTTTGGGTTCCAACAAGGCACTCAGCTCTTGACCTTATTACAGCCTTAGTTCAAACAAAGACAAAAGAGCTGAATTCAGAGGTGAGCTGAGAGTGACAGTCCATGACATCAAGGTCACATTTGACCAAGTATGGCATCAAGAAGCCCTAAAAAAACTGGAATCAATGGGTATCAGAGGGCAAGATCTCTGATGGTTGGAGTTATACCTGACACATAGGAAGATGATTGTGTTGTTGGTGGTCAGTCATCTCCGTTCCAGGACATCTCTGTAGCTGTTCCCCAGGTAGTGTCCTAGGCCCAACATCTCCAGCTGCTTCATCAATGATCTTTCCTCCATCATAAAAGCAGAAGTGGGGATGTTTGCTAATGATTGCACAACATTCAGCACCATTTATGACTCCTCAGATATTGAAAGTGTTCACGTTCATATGCACAAGTTCTGAATAATACGCAGACTTGGGCTGACGAGTGCCAAGTAACATTCAAACCACACAAATGCCAGACAATGACCATCTCAAATAAGAGACAATTTAACCACCACCCCTTGACATTCAATGGCATTACCATCACTAAGTCCCCAATATCAATATCCTGGAGGGGTTACCATTGACCGGAAACTTAACTGTACTCATTATATAAACGCAGTGACTATAAGAACAGGTCAAAGGCTAGGAATACAGTGATGACTAACTCATCTCCTGACTCCTCAAAGCCTGTCCGCCATCTACAAGCCACAAGACAGGAATGTGACGGAATGCTCCCCATCTGTTTGGATGGATGCAACTCAAGAAGCTTGACACCATTCAGAACAAAGCAGCCTACTTGATAGACATCACATCCACCAGCATTCTCTCCCATCACCACTACACTGAATAGCAGCAGTGTGTGCTAAGTACAAAGTTAACTCCCCCTGTCCTATTTCTATTTGTTCTGAAGTGGATCACAGGAGCGTCAGAATGAAACTTCCTTATGATTTGAAGAGGGTTTTCATGTTTTCAACATTTGCTTCAATCTCTTTGAAACTGCACTTAGTTGGTGCAGAGCAGTTTGATTTGAACCCAAACTAAGTAAAACACACTGACTAAAAGAATTGACTGGAGTTGCTTGAAGTAATGGATACAATTTCTATTTGTGTGCAGTTACATAAATAAAAAAAAATGCAAGCTCTAATCCATTCCAATATGTTTTCTAGTTCAATTTAAAAGCACAGTGTCTGAGTTCAGAAAGGAATATGTTGGCGTTCCTGAAAGACATGCATCTGCCTAGAATCAATAAACATTTAGCATCAGTCTGTGTTTTGTCTGTTAGTGTCAATACCTTTAATAAATTTGAGTATAAAGCACGGCGTCTTAGACATTCCTTGCCAGAGATAATATCTCTAATCATGTTTTCTACTGGCATATTATGAAGTCAGTAATCAGATGGGGATAAAACAGACTGCTGCCCAAGACCAATTTCACCTTTATGGTACGTTTGGAGATTCTGCCAATTCCCTTTTGGAACTAAATTCAATTTTGTTGAGCAATCTCACATTGGTTAAAATCACAATTAAACTGTTAACTTATTGGTCAATATTAATTCATCTGACTAAGATAAAAAAATGCTGCCAACTGGAATATTTTTAGTTTTTAATTCTCGGAAGTCAGTGTTATCTCCTTACACACACTCATATTCCCTTTTGGGAATAGTAGGGAAGTGATAGAAGGATTGCCAAGCTGATTATCAGCTCGTTGAACCTCATCATGAGCACTCCTGAGAGACAGGATGGGAACCCAGAGCTTCCAGCTAGAGACAGGGATGTAAGACTGTACCACAAGACACCTGTGAAGCTGTTGTAATTAATGCAAATTATTTGGTGGTTTTAGCATTTACCACCATGATGCAATTGGAAAAGCATTTTAAGTTTTAATTGTAATGCAATTTTTAAAGAGCTGCAGATGCTGTAAATCAGGAACAAAAACAGAATTTACTGGAAAACCTCAGCCGGTGTGACAGCAACTGTGAGGAAAAATCAGAGTTAGCGTTTTGGGTCCGGTGACCCTTCCTCAGAACATTTGGACAGGATTTGCAAGTTTTCAACATTTGCTTCTATTTCTCTGAAGCTGGGCTTAGTTGTTGAAACGCAGTTTGACTTGAATCCAAACTACGTAAAACACACAGACTAAAAGGATTGACTGGAGTTGATCGAAGTAATGGTTCTATTTGTTCTGAGGAAGGGTCGCCGGGCCTGAAACATTAACTCTGACATATTCTCACAGATGTTGCCACACTGGCTGAGCTTTTCCAGCAACTTTGTTTTTGTTCCTCATTTAGAGCATCCGCAGTTCTCTCAGTGTTTATGACATTTGACAGTCTGTTTGACGCTTTGCCTGATATGAATTTTTATTGACCTGTATATTTTATATAGTGCCTTTAACATAATATTGGTTCGCAAGGCTTCTTCAGAAGGGCATTATAAAGCAAAAAATGGCATTGAGCATCATAAGAATATTCTGGGTCAAACAAACAAAAACCTAGTCAGAGGTATGTTTTATAATGTGTCCTAAAGGTCAAACATGAGGCAGGTGGGTGGGGAAAGCTGTGAGGGAATACCAGAGATTAGGGCCTGAGCAGCTGAAGGCTCAGCCACCAATGACAGAATGATTAAATTTAAGGTTGCACAATATGCCACAACTGGGGAAGTACCAGGCATCTTGGTGGCTGGTGGTTTTGGAGGAAAATGCAGCTTTAGGAAGGGGCAAGGTTATGGAGGGATTTGAAAGCAATGATGAGAGTTTTAAAATCGAGATGTTGCTTAATTGGGAACCAGTGTTGATCTGTGAGATCATAAGACAATAAGAAATAGGAACAGTATTAGGCCATTTGGCTCCTCGAGCTTCCATTGCCTTTCAATAGGATTGTGGCTGATCCAACATGCCTCATGTCCATTTCCTGCACTTTCCCTGTAACCTTTGATTCCCCTACTGATTTTCAATCTATCCATCTCAGCCTTAAATATATATAAGATCTCTGTCCCCATAGATCTCTGTGGCAAGGAGTTTAAAAGTCTCAAAACCCTCTAAGAGAAGAAATTATTCATTATCTCAGTCTTAAAATGATGCCCGTTTATTCTCAGACAATGTCTTTTGGTTTTAGACTCTCCCGTGAGGGGAAACATTCTCTCAGCATTTACCCTGTCAAGCCCTTTAAGAATCCTATACATTTAATGAGATCAATTCCAATTCTTCTAAACTCCAGTAAGCAACTTCCCAATCTGTTTACCCTTTGCTCATAAGACAATCACTCCTTACCATCGATAATCCTAGTGAACATTCTCCAAACTGCCTCCAATGAAAGAAATATCTTTCCGTAAATAAGGGATCCAAAACTACTCACAATCCTCCAGATATGGCCTCACCAGCACATTGTATGGTTGCAATTAGTCTTCTCTATTCATATACTCCAATCCCCTTGAAATAAGAGCCAACATTCAATTTGCCTTCCTGATTACCTGCTGCGCCTATGTCCTAGCTTTCTTGTTTTGTGCACAAGTACCCTCAAGTCCCTTTGTGTTTCAACTTTCCGCAGTTTATCTCCATTTAAATAATACTCTGTTCTTTTGTTCTCCCTTCCAAAATGAACGACTTCATATTTCCCAACATTATATTCCATTTGCCAAATTTTTGTTCACTTACTTATCAATATCTCTCTGCAGACTATTTATATCTCTCTCACAAGATGCCTTTTCACCTATTTTTGTGCTGTCTGCAATTTTGGCAACAGTACATTTAGTTCCTTCTCCCAGTCATCGATTCACATTGTAGGCAGCTGTGGTCCTCACACTGATTCCTGTGCAACCCCAATGGTCACAAGTCACCAACATGAAAAAGAATCCCCTTATACCCACTTACTGTTTCCCACCCTTTGGTCAATTCTCTAACCATGCCATGAGGCAATAGAGAAACAACTTGTCAGGAGTTAAGTTTGGGCAAAAGGGTTTTAGGATACTTATGGGTAATGCAATGAGGAAAACTGTCCAGGAGAACATTCAAATGATCAGTTTTGAAGGTAATAAAGGCACAAATGAATCTTTATCATAGAATCTCTGTAATTCTTGATGATCACATGAAGCTCCAGATCATGGACATGCAGGAGCAAGTGAGTGGATATTGTCAGCACCACCTCATCTACGGGAAGATTTGTGTTTGAGGCACCACTTCAGGCATCAGCACCACCTGAGATCTTAAAGAATGATTCACCATCTGAGGAGGCACCGTGTGTCCTTCATCAGCCTAGCTGCTCTCATATTAGTTGGCATCGATACATTTAGAATGGATGCAATCAGCTGGTGACCGTAGCACAGGTCATGGAGGACAAAAGCTGCTTCAGAAAATTGAGGACGGGCCCAGAAATGTTTTATTTCAAGCAGAAGCCAAGCCTGAATGTTCATCAGCAAAGCAGTTGACACTAGGGCAGCAATGAGAAACCTGTGGGCATCCCTGATATACTTCCCAGAGGAGTTCAACAATTCTATGTATTACACTATATCCAGTGTATGACGCCATTACTAGCCTCATTGAGTCAGTGATGACCCTTCATGGACATCACAGATGCCAGTCTTCAGTCAATTCAATTCACTCCACATGATATCAAGAACTGGCTGAAAGCATTGATACTGCAAAGGGTATGGGACCTGACAGCATTCAGTAATATTATTGAAGTCCTGGGCTCCACAATGAGCTGAATCCTAGACAAGATGTTCCATTACATCTACCCATAATATACCTGACAATATGGAATATCAGCTAAGTAAATCTTGTGAACAAAAAATAAGGATGATCCAAGCCAGGCAATGATTGCCCTATCTGTCCAATCTCAATCATCAACAAAATGATGGAAGAGGTTGTAGACAGTACTATCAAGTAGTATTTGCATGAGAATAAACTGCTCACTGATACTCTGACTGGGTTTCCTCATGACTACTCAGCTACTGACCTCATTGTTACTTGTTGGAAACATGAACAAAAGCACTGAACTCCAGTAGTGAGATGACAGTGACTGCCCTTGATATTGATTCAGAATTTGATGGAGAATGACATCAAGGAGCTCCAACAAATTGGAGTCAATGGGAATCGGGGAAGACTCTCCGCTGAGTAGATTCATACTAAATATAAAAGAAGATAGTTGTGGTCAGGGCCTGGGAGGGGATACATCAGGCCTAATAACTGGGGCCTGAGGAACTGGGGTGCCTGGTGTGCTCAGGTTTTGAATGTGTGATTCTGTACTCAGACTAGGGGAATTTTGGATTGTGACCAGCAGCAGTACTGAAGCCTATGATTTCTGTTCCTGTCCTGTTTGTGGTTGTTGGAGATCCGTCATCTCAGCTCCCCCAGGACTTGTCTGTATCAGTTCCTCAGGGTAGTGTCTTAGGCTCAACTATTTTATCGGCATAAACAACAAACTTCCCACCATCATAAGGTCAGAAGTGGAATGTTTGCTGACGAATGCACAATGTTCAATGACATTCAAAGTTCCTCAGATACCGTTTTCTTTGTTTGACTCAAATTCCATTTCATTGTTTTGAAAACTTCCCTAAATGACGAGCAACTTTGGAAACTCCCCAAAGTGTTTTAAATGTTCTATTTCAGGGACATAAAACAGACTTTTAAAAAAGATAAAACAAAGAAATGTGGAATCTGGAAATCTGAAACACGAACAAAAGTTGTTGGGGGAACTCAGCAGGTCTGGCAACATCTGTTGGAGAGAAAACAGAGTTAACATTTGGAGTCCAATTCTAAAGAAGGGTCACTAGACTCAAAATCAGTGGCATAGATTACATAATTGATAGCTGGATTAGTTGTAAGAGGAAGAACATTTCTTTCACTTGGAAGGTGGTAGGGACCTAGAATTCATTGACCAAAAGATCAGAAGAGGCAGGAGCTGCCATCAAATTTTAAAGACTACATGAAGAGTAGTGTTCTGCAGAGCAACAAATTGATTACAGGAAAATGGGGAAACAAAAACCCACAACCCAGAAAAGAATAAAAAAGAAACGTGAGGGTGATAAGGGCAAACTAAGCTTCCTCTTTCTTCTTAGCCTGACGACAGAATCAATTGCATTATCCTTCTTTAATACCTCTCCGCTGTTGTCCAGTCAGGAAAGTTACTGCTTGATTTTTTTAATTCATGGAATGTTGTTTCAATGATTACGCCAGCACTTATTATCCATTCTGAATTGTCTTGGAGAAGAAGGTGGCTAGTACTGCTGCCTCACAGTGTCAGGGGCCTGGGTTTGATTCTACCCTTGGGCAACTGTGTGCGTGGAATTTGCACATTCTCCCTGTGTCGGTGTTGTCTTCCTCCGGGTGCTCCGGTTTCCTCCCACAGTCCAAAGATATGCCGGTTAAGTAGGTTGGCCTTGCTGAAAACAAATTGCCCTGTAGTGTCCAGGCATGTGCAGGTTAGGTAGGCTAGCCATGGTAAAACTCCCATGCAGGATTATGAAGATAAGTTCCTCCAGCAATTTCTGTTTTTGTAAAAATGTAGGATTGTTCTATAATTTATGCACATTAAAGTAAAGGTTGGCTTCCGTACCCCACTTTCAAAATGATTGAGTGTGGTCAGGTTGTTTAGTCTAAATTACATCCCTTATAAACGTGCGTACAACATAGTGATCTAGTTAACATGATTCAGAAGCACACCAAGTGCACATTTGACGGTACCTGAAGGTCGAAGGATAGGATGACAATGACAGCAGTTCTTAAGGATCTGTAAAATTCCACTCATATCATTATTGTATTTAAGAGCTGTTCTGCCACGAAGATGAAGCAATGGACCTAACAACACGGTGTAGAAGAATCCTACGGTTGGAATGCAGTTTTCAGGAAGTCCTCCACAGAAGGGAAGTGTTTTGAGCGATGGGCATTTTCCAATTAAGAGAAGCAACAAATGACTGAATGGGAGTTGCAGAAAAGTGAGTATAGTTTCATTAATGTCATACAATCAATGACGCAAATGAGAAAGAGACTTGCTGGTCTTTGAATAGTTACCGAGGTTAGTGAGCTCATGTAGCTCTACTTCCTGCTGTGGGCACTTGAGCCTCTGAATCAGGTGGTTGTGGGTTTGAATCCATTGCAGGCATAGCATTTTACACTGAATGTGAGTTCAATGCACTCCAACAAAAATCCCAAGGCATGTGAACCTCCACTTAGCTGTCCCCCCCACCTTAATTTCTCAGGCAAGAGCTTTTGAATTAGCATGGGGTGGGACTTGCATCCATCCTCAGGAGAACTCCAAACTGCGGGTGTCAGTTCTCCACGTAAGCAACATGAAGCTATGGCTGCTTCCTTCTACTTAGGCAATCCTTCACAACAAGAACGACTTTTTGCCCCTCTGGGACTATGAACCCTGAGATGATTAACAGTCCAATGCTGATCGACACAGTCTGCCACAGGTCGGGGTGTTCACATTTTCAGAAGCTATTCCCACTGCTTGCACTAGACCTCCACCTGAAGCTGCCAGAGATATTCAAAATGGTTGACTTCTTCGTGGATGCCCGGGTAGGACTTACTCACTTGTTGAGCCAAGACACCGCCATGAGCTGCCAAGAGATCGGGCAGAGACCCACCCAGCTGACATACCATCGACGGACCAGGCTGAGATCTACCACAGGCCACCAAGAGCCATTGAGAGACCAGGCTGAGACCTGCCATTTCTGCTGTGGTCCTGCAGGATGCTCATCACCTTGTAACATGCTTTGATTTGCTGAGTGACCAAGGGGCCATGAACATGATCTTCTCTGAGGGACATGACAATGACCACAATGAAGGTCTTGCCCAAGTTTGATGGCGATGGTGAGGTGGGCGGGGGTAAGGGGTGGTGTGGTGGGGGTTTGAAAATCAACAGAAAAGATTTCCGTGAGTCAGTGGAGATGTAACACATTTTCATGAAAGCTTTGAGGACTTCCTTAAAGTGTTCTCCCTCCTGGCAACTGCTTAACATGATGGAGCTTGGAGCAAATACCTTGTTTTGGAAGACATCTTCCAGGTTTGTGAATGATATGCCTCAGCTTATTGAGAGTAGCCAGTGCTTAACAGAAGCTAGGGACGTTGGCTTGAGAAAGAACACTGATATTTAAACATCTTTCCTACCAGTGGATTTTAGGATTTTGTGGAGACATGGCCAGTGACATTTCTCCAAGGATTTGATTTTGATTTAGATTTTTAGATCTTATTGTCATGTGTACCCAAGTACAGAAGTGCAAGAGTACAATGAAAAGTGTATAATGTCACCACTCAAGGCGCCATATTAGGCACCAAGGAACTTAGGAACAAAAAAGTCATAAGAGAAACAGAGTTAAAAAGTCAAGCATTACTTCATAGATTAAGTAGAAGAATAAAGAAATAAGGTAATACTTAACATTAAAGTATTTCTTAATTTAAACTAGGAAAATAAAGGAATAAGTTAGAAGTTCACCAGTCTTTGATGAGACCTCCACTCGTCTCGATCTCCGGGCGACCTCAGTTCCCTGTTCTCGGCACCGCTGCCACAGATACCAACGCTGCTGCCTCTCTGATCTCCCCGGTGCCTCAAGAACATGCCCGGGTAGGACCCACTCACATGTTGAGCCAAGACACCGCCAAGAGCTGCCAAGAGATCGGGCAGAGACCCACCAAGCTGACATACCATTGACGGACCAGGCTGAGATCTACCACAGGCCACCGAGAGCCATTGAGAGACCAGGCCAAGATCTGCCATTTCTGCTGTGGTCCTGCAGGATGTCCATCACCTTGTAACATGCTTTGATTTGCTGAGTGACGAAGGGGCCATGAACATGATCTTCTCTGAGGGACACAACCATGACCACGATGAACGTCTTGTCCAAGCCAATGGGCAGACACACCAGGATGCTTGGAAGGGGGGGCGCCTGAGCCATGTTGAACTGGTAGAGCCAGAGAGGGTAGTTATTGGGAGAAATCCACACATTGCCACAGGATAGTTCGAAGCCAAGGAGAGACGTGTTTGGCAGGCTCTCAGAGTATTGCCTGGTGCTGCCCAGGGACTGCTCAGCCTCAAACGCTACCACCAAAAGCACATCATCATCCTCCCCATCCTGGAAACCACTCCCCAGGCCAGGATCGCCACAGGCTCAATCTCAGTGCTTGTCCCACCTGGGAGTGGGACTGGGACTGAAACTGGGACATTATGTTGTCCCAGCTTTGAAACAGCATATGCTGCTGCCGACCACTCATTCGAGAAACTTCTCAGGAGCAATCCAGGTGGTTGGTGCAACCATCTGAGCTATCTGCTGTGTCTGATGAATACAGAATGGCAGGGAATACTACTGTCCTGTGAACTGTGAACTAGGTGCCAGTTTTGTGGTCTTTCTCATCAAAAACTCATCGTCAGATGGTCAAAGACAAAGTTGGTACAGTGGAGGGCATGTTAAGTTTCAACATCTTATCATGATGAAACTTAACCTTGCTGAAAGAGGGTTCTCATGATATGAGAATTGATCCATGTTATTGACTGGTTTGCCATGAATCTCGATAGCAAGGTCACAGATGTCTGGAAACCTAACCCTCCTGAAAAATTCCAAGAACTTAACAGCAAAGGTTTAGTTTGCTCTTGCGAAACTAATGAATTTTTCCAACCTACTCAATGAAGTTCCCCCACCAACCATTTTAAAATCTAAAGGTATGCCCAGGAAATTCCACCCCATGTTTCTGTGGTTTCCCACATTTCCACGCTTCTGAGAGTTTCTGCTTAATGCAGGTCAAACTAATAATCTTTGACTCTAAAGTTGCTGAATTTCAATTGTTTTACATTAATTTGCATGAACGGATTAACACATTGCTGGTAATAAACTACTCTTGAAAACTGCAAAAAAATCTCCCAGATCAATATGCTGGAGAAACAACCTTCACAGTTAGAATTAAACATATGAGCTAAAATCATTGCTTTTGTTTCAGCAATGTTCATGGACTTGCTTTTAACAGGAAGTATATGGAAGGATGTTAAATTTATCTTCTTTACTGTGTTCTCCACAACTAGTTTAGTTTCTAAATATTCTCAAATTCGGACTTTGTTCTGGGAAAGGTACCAGGATCATTTGAAACCATCAACTCCAAAAAAAATGTTTGACAATGTTGGTGGATGCATTTCTGCACAGTTGAACTTGGTCAAAAGTTATCAACAGAAATTTAATGTTGGTTGAACCAGCAAATATTGCATAAGGTCAATGTACAGACAACATTCATTAACATTTTAACAGTTAAGAATATTGGATGCAGTTTATAGTTGTCATTTCTAAGAAAAACCTGGCAAATCTATCATTTGGTGCTTCTTCTGCATCTGAATGAATAACCTATGAACATTTCTGGAATAACAGTGGATGGTAAATATATTTCCTGATAAGGTTTGCACATTCCTTTTTTGCTGTTCAGAATTGGTGATGACTGGCAGCTTGAATTATTTAGTGTCCAACTAGTTCAGCATTGTCAGTCTTCACTGTGCACATGGTAAATAAACATGATACAGTAGACTTTTTGATCATGTTAAATTCATGTGTTGACAGGATACTGATTTCAGTGGGCATTTAAAGCAATACAATCTAAGGTTTGCACATCTGTGGTTTCTATCAATTAAGTTCTGGAATCACAGTTGCTTTGAATGGAGTATCATATGACTTGAGTTGAATGGCAATCCTGTGTCATTGCTATTCATATTCCAAGACAATTTTTCGAGCATTTCGTCAGACTAATATCCGTAATAACTAATGTAGGCATATTGCAAAAACCGAATACTATAAAGAACTATCTCTAGGGAGGCACAAAGCTACTATCCTTAATCAGAATCAGCAGATATCTCTAAAGTAAAACAAAGAACTGTGGATGCTGGAGATCTGAAACAAAAACAGAAATTGCTTGAAAAACTCAGCAGGTTGGGCAGCATCTGTGGGAAAGAAAGCAGAATTAACATTTCGAGTCTGGTGACTTCTTCAGAACTCTCTCTGATGAAGAGTCACTGGACTTGAAATGTTAACTCTCCTTTCTTCCCACAGATGCTGCCAGACCTGCTGCGCTTCTCCAGCATTTTCTGTTTTTGTTCCTCTACTGATTTATTTCTGCAATTCACACCGAAAAAAATTCAAATTTCATTTGATTGGCAACTCTCATGCATTTTGAACTGGGGTGTAAACAATATGCCTTTCTTTTGTGAGCTCTTCACCTTTGCTCAGGTCATCCTGGGCAGTCAAATCAAATGTAGACAGAAAGTTGTGGATGGGTCCTGCCAATCATGAATCAGGCAGAGCAACTTCCCTGTTGTTGTTCTGAATGCTGGGAAATAAGAACGAATGAATATTTTAGGTAAAATTACCCAAAATGTGGCTCTTTAAACCATACTGCTAAATTCTCGGAAACCTTGTGAGTTAATTTAGGAATTTGGGCAAGTTCACCTTCATGATTGAAATAACTTCACAGAGGCCTGTATTCCATCACCAAGTCATCGTTATTTATACATGGCAGTATCTCTGGTATTCAACCTTTCTTTATGTCAGCCAGGGCTTCCTAATTGGACCAGATGAACAGCCCCATCCAGGGAACTCATATTCTATGAAGCCCAGCTGTCTGACCTCGTTATAATCACTACAATGATTATCAAAACCAACCCTCAACTTCATGTCAGCTCTTGGTTCAACTACCTAGGAAGACTTGAGAAAGGTGAATAACATTTAATTTATTTATTCATGGATTTTGAGCATCACTGGCTAAGTTAGTATTTATTGTCCATACTTAATTGCTCTTGATCTTAGTGAGTTAGTAGGCCATCGCAGCAGGCAGCAAAGAGACAAGCACATTGCTGTGGATCTGGAGTTGTAGGTAGGCCAGACCAAGTAAGGATGACCTAAAGTAGATTAATGAGCCAAAAGGGCTTGCAATGATGCCGGTTACATAATCACCATCAGACTAGCTTTTGTTTTACTTTTGAAATGCAGATCATTTTACCATTTGCTGTTTTGCAATTTGAACTTATTCTCCCCAGAACGTGTGTCTGGAATTCTGGATTACTAGCCCAGTGTCATTTCCAGTATGGTACCATCTCCATAGACTAGCAAAGGAAAAAGAAGATTCGCACTCCAGATTCAAAATATATTCGAATTGTAAATAAAATGAAATTTGAATACCTTTGTTACTTTTGTGGATTATTTTGTGGATTAAATATACAGCTATTATACCAGCAACTGTTTTCAATTAGTATCTTGAACTGTTAGACTCAGGCTATCGAGGTAATAAACCTGTGAAGCAGACAGAAGAAAGCTGTCAAAAAAAGGTAAACATATCTGAATGTGTTCCATCAAAGATCAACTAATTTTACCTGGTGGTGCCTTGCTTCCAATTATTTAGATAGCATTCAGAGCAAAGAGGAAAGGCTAACTTGCCAGAAGAAATTTTCAGGAATATCTAGTTTTAACTTTAATTATATTATATCTGCAAAAGTCAAGATGTTGTGTATAATTTAAGTTTAAACCGCTTCATGGCCTTGCCATTGCCTATCTTTGTAACCTCTTCCAGACAGAGAATCTGCCTGTCCTGCACCAATCTGTTCATCCAAATTGTTTGGATTGAATTGTAATCATGCAGAAATGTCTTTCCTGGCTTACCATAATCATGTGATCTCTAATAGCTCACACACTCACAAATATTAGCATGTCGTTGACAGGGCTAAGTGATTCCACAGACAACGGATCAGTACTAAGCTCTGCTATCCTGCCACGTCCAGTCATGAATTGTGTCAGACAATTAAATAACTAACAGGAGGAAAATCCAAAAGATATGATGAAGTCATGCTGGACTTGAAAGGTCAACTTCATTTCATTGCGTTGTTAGACCTGTTGAATTTCCCCAGCACTTTCTGTAATTCTATATAAGACTTTCAGCATTTGCAGAGCTTTGCTGTTGTTCAAAAATATCCCCATCCTCCATGATGGATGAGCACACCACATCAGTGTGAGAGGTTACGCTGAAACATTGTTAATCAGCTTCAGTCAGAGGTGCCTAGAGGATGGTATGCCCTGACCACTATCTGCAGTCCCCAACATCATCGATGCCACTCTTTAGCTAAGTTTATTCAATCTACATGATATCAAGAAACAACTGAAGGTGCTGAATACCTCAAAAACAACGGTCCTGACAATACCACAGCAACAGTATTGACTCTCGATTACCAGAAGCTCATGGAAAGAGGATATCAATGGTGCTATCAAGTGGCAATTGCAAAGGAAGAACTTGATACTGATGCCCAGTTTGTGGTCCACCAGGGCCACTCAGGTCCTGACCTGAATTACAGCCTTGACTCAAATGTGGACAAAACAGCTGATCTCCAGAGGTGAGATGAGAATGACTGCTCTTGACATCAACACATTTTCTCAAGTGTAGCATCAAAGAGTTCTAGCAGAACTGAAGTAAATGGAAATCAGGAGGTAAGCTCCCCAATATTTGGAATCATCATTAGGACAAAAAACATGGTAATGATTGTTGGATGTCAGTCATCTCAACTCCAGTACTTTTCAGCCGGAGTTCTTCAGGGTCGTGTCCTAGGCCAAACCATCTTCAGCTGCTTCACCAACGACTTTCTCTCCGTTGTAGGGACAGAAGTGGAGCCGTTCACCAATGATTGCACAATGTTCAGCACCACTTATGACTCAGTAGATACTGAAGCTGTCTGTGTCTATACGCAGTAAAATATGGCCAATATCCAGGTGATAACTCGCAAGTAACACTCCCAGGTCACATGTGCAAAGCAATGATTATCTCCAGCAAAAAAAAATCACCACTGCTACTTGACAATCAGTGGCATTATCCTGAGGTTTACACTGTTCAGAAACTGTACTGGACCAACATTGTAAATACTGTGGCTACAAAATTGACCAGGTGCTAAAACTTCTGTCGTGAGTAACTTATCTCCTGACTTCCCAAAGCCACTAAAGAAAGCACAAGTCAGAGTGTGATGGAACACTCCATGAGTATGGGATGAGTGCAGCCCAACAATGCTCAAGAAACTCACTAACATCCAGGTCAAGCCTGCTCACTTCACTGGCATCCCATCTACCACTTTCAACATTCAATCCCTCCACCGGTGACACACGGCAACTGCAATGTGTGCCATCTCAAGTCTCACGGCAGCAACAAACCCACATTCCTTCCACATCAACTTCCAAACCCATGGCCACTCCTACCTTGGGAAACAAAGGGCAGCAGATGTGTGGGAGACTGCCGCCTGCAAGTTGTCCTCCAAGCCATACACCATCTGATTTGGAATAAGTTGCTGCAATTTCACAGACACTGGGTCAAACCCTGGAACTCTCTTCTAAACAAGACTGGCGTTGTACCTGCACTTAACAATGTCAGGTCACCACTACCTTCTTAAGCATAATTAGGAAACAGATGCTAACCCAACCAGTGATGCCCATATCTCATGAATGAATTTAAAAAGCACACCACTAACTCCATATGTTCCTGTCAGTGTTGGCGGCTCTGGTGGCTGCATTCCCAGCATAAGTAGGAGGATCAAAATCCAGCTCAGATAGTCAGTGTGGGAGTGTATTGGTTGAAGGCAGTGCCACCAGCAGGGTAATGCAGGAATAGCAGACAAATTTCAACAAACATACAAATTAGGAGCTGGAGCAGGCCATTCGGTCCCTTGAGACTGCTCCTCCTTTCAGTACAATCATGGCTGATCCAATTGTAACATGAACTTCACTTTTCTATTTGCCCTAGTACCGTTTCACTCCCATGTTCAATAAAATTCAATGACTCTTCCTCCACCACTTTAGGATAAGAGTTCCACAGGCTCAGTACCTTCTGAGAGAAAAGATTTCTCCTCATCTCATCTTAAATGGGAGACTGACTGTTTTTGCTCTGAGTCCTTTTGTCCTAATCTGGCCCACAAAGGGTAACATCCTTTCAGCATCCACCCTATCAAGTCCTTTCAGGATCTTATATGTTTCAATAAGATCATTTCTCTGTCTTCTAAAGTTGAGTGAATGCAGGCATGATCTGGCCAATCTTTCTTCATAGGACACCCCCTTAAATCCAAGAACCAGTCAGTGAATTTTCCACGAATGGCTTCTAATACAATTATATCCCTTTTTAAGCAAGGTTATGAAAACAGTACACAGTGCTCTAAATGTGGCCTGAGAGTCAGAAATGTAAAGCTATATGCCAAGACACAAAGCGATTGAAGACGATACAACTTTAATTGAATTGATAGAACAAAGAACAAAGAAAATTACAGCACAGGAACAGGCCCTTCGGCCCTCCAAGCCTGCACTGATCCAGATCCTCTATCTAAACCTGTCACCTACTTTCCAAGGATCTGTATTCCTCTGCTCCCTGCCCATTCATGTATCTGTCTAGATACATCTTAAATGATGCTATCGTGCCCGCCTCTACCACCTCCGCTGGCAACGCGTTCCAGGCACCCACCACCCTCTGCATAAAGAACTTTCCATGCATATCTCCCTTAAACTTTTCCCCTCTCACCTTGAAATCGTGACCCCTAGTAACTGAGTTCCCCACTCTGGGAAAAAGCCTCTTGCTATCCACCCTGTCTATACCTCTCATGACTTTGTAGACCTCAATCAGATCCCCCCTCAACCTCTGTCTTTCTAATGTAAATAATCTTAATCTACTCAACCTCTCTTCATAACTAGCGCCCTCCATACCAGGCAACATCCTGGTGAACCTCCTCTGCACCCTCACCAAAGCATCCACATCATTTTGATAAGGTGGCAACCAGAACTGTATGCAGTAGTCCAAATGTGGTCGAACCGAAGTCCTATACAAACAACTGTAACATGACCCGCCAACTCTTGTACTCAATACCCCTTCCGATGAATGAAAGCATGCCGTATGCCTTCTTGACCACTCTATCGACCTGCGTTGCCACCTTCAGGGTACAATGGACCTGAACATCCAGATCTCTCTGTGCATCAATTTTCCCCAGAGCTTTTCCATTTACCATATAGTTCGCTCTTGAATTGGATCTTCCAAAATGCATCACCTCGCATTTGCCTGGATTGAACTCCATCTCCCATTTCTCCACCCAACTCTCCAATCTATCTATATCCTGCTGCATTCTCCAACAGTCCCCTTCACTATCTGTTACTCCATCAATCTTAGTGTCATCTGCAAACTTGCTAATCAGACCATCTATACCTTCCTCCAGATCATTTATGTATATCACAAACAACAGTGGTCCCAACGCAGATCCCTGTGGAACACCACTGGTCACAGTTCTCCATTTTGAGAAACTCCCTTCCACGACAACTCTTTGTCTCCTGTTGCCCAGCCAATTCTCTATCCAGCTAGCTAATACACCCTGGACCCCATGCGACTTTACTTTCTCCATCAGCCTACCGTGGGGAGCCTTATCAAACGCCTTGCTGAAGTCCATGTATATGACACCCACAGCCCTTCCCTCATCTATCAACTTTATCACTTCCTCAAAGAATTCTATCAAGTTGATAAGACATGACCTTCCCTGCACAAAACCATGCTGCCTATCACTAATAAGTCCATTTTCTTCCAAATGTAAATAGATCCTATCTCTCAGCATCTTCTCCAGCAGCTTCCCCACCACTGACGTCAGGCTCACTGGTCTATAATTACCTGGATTATCCTTGCTATCCTTCTTAAACAAGGGGAAAACATTAGCAATTCTCCAGTCCTCCGGGACCTCACCCATGCTCAAGAATGCTGCAAAGGTATCTATTAAGGCCCCAGCTATTTCCTCTCTTGCTTCCCTCAGTAACCTGGGATAGAACCTATCCGGACCTGGGGATTTGTCCACCCTAATGCCTTTTAGAATATCCAACAACTCCCCCCTCCTTGTGCCGACTTGACCTAGAGTAATCAAACATCTAGCCCTAACCTCAATATCCGTCATGTCCCTCTCCTCGGTGAATACCAACGCAAGGTACTCATTAAGAATCTCATTCATTTTCTCTGACTCCTTGCATAACTTCCCTCCTTTGTCCTTGAGTGGGCCAACCCTTTCTGTAGTTACCCTCTTGCTCCTTATGTACAAATAAAAGGCTTTGGGATTTTCCTTAACCCTGTTTGCTAAAGATATTTCATGACCCCTTTTAGCCCTCTTAATTCCTCGTTTCAGATTGGTCCTACTTTCCCGATATTCTTCCAAAGCTTTGTCTGTTTTCAGACGCCTAGACCTTATGTATGCTTCCATTTTCCTCTTTGTTAGTCTCACAATTTCACCTGTCATCCATGGTTCCCTAATCTTGTCCTTTCTATCCCTCATTTTCACAGGGACATGTCTGTCCTGCATTCTAATCAACCTCTCTTTAAAAGCCTCCCACATATCAAATGTGGATTTACCCTCAAACAGCTGCTCCCTATCCACATTCCCAAGCTCCTGTCGAATCTTGCAATAGTTGGCCTTCCCCCAATTTAGCACTCTTCCTTTAGGACCACTCTCGTCTTTGTCCATCAGTATTCTAAAACTTACGGAATTGTGATCACTATTCCCAAAGTAATCCACTACTGAAACTTCAACCACCTGGCTGGGCTCATTCCCCAACACCAGGTCCAGTATGGCCCCTTCCCGAGTTGGGCTATTTACATACTGCTCCATAAAACGCTCCTGGATGCTCCTTACAAATCCTGCTCTATCTAAACCTCTAACACTAAGTGAATCCCAGTCAATGTTGGGAAAATTAAAATCTCCCATCACCACCACCCTGTTGCTCCTACATCTTTCCATAATCTGTCTACATATTTGTGCCTCTATCTCACTCTCACTGTTGGGAGGCCTGTAGTACAGCCCCGACATTGCTACCGCACCCTTACTATTTCTGAGCTCTGCCCATATTGCCTCACTGTTCGAGTCCTCCATAGTGCCCTCCTTCAGCACAGCTGTGATATCCTCTTTGACCAGTAATGCAACTCCTCCACCCCTTTTACCTCCCTCTCTACCCCGCCTGAAGCATCTATGTGCTGGGATATTTAGTTGCCAATCTTGCCCTTCTCTCAACCAAGTCTCAGTAATAGCAATAACATCATACCCCCAGGTACTAATCCAAGCCCTAAGTTCATCTGCCTTATCTACTGCACTTCTCACATTAAAACAAATGCACCTCAGACCACCTGTCCCTTTGCGTTCATCATCTGCTCTCTGCCTACCCTTCCCCTTAGTCACACTGACTTCATTATCTAGTACCTTACAGGCTTTAGTTACTACCTCATTACTGTCCACTAACCTCCTCCTTTGGTTCCCATCCGCCTGCTACATTAGTTTAAACCCTCCCCAACAGCATTAGCAAAAGCAGCCCCTAGGACATTGGTTCCAGTCCTGCCCAGGTGTAGACCATCCAATTTGCAATAGTCCCACCTCCCTCAGAACTGGTCCCAATGTCCCAAAAATCTGAACCCCTCCCTCCTGCACCATCTCTCAAGCTATTCATTTATCCTGCCTATTCTATCATTTCTTCTCTGACTAGCGCGTGGCACTGGTAGCAATCCTGAGATTACTACCGCTGAGGTACTTCTTTTTAACTTGGCTCCTAACTCCCTAAATTCTGCTTGTAGGACCTCATCCTGCTTTTTACTTATATCATTGGTGCCTATATGCACCACGACAGCTGGCTGTTCACCCTCCCCCTTCAGAATGTCCTGCAGTCGATCTGAGACATCCCTGACCCATGCACCTGGGAGGCAACATACCATTTGGGAGTCTCGTTTTCGACCACAGAACCGCCTATCTACTCCCTTTACAATCGAATCTCATATGTCTTGAAAGGATTGGATTTTGTGGTTGTGGATTTTCAGTTTACTGTAATTATCCCTGTATAGGCTGCTGGGTAAAGAGAGGCAAGAATTTCCCAAGAGTGTTCTTGACCAGCATGTTTCTGCTCCAATGAAGGACACTTTGCTGAGTCTGCTTACATGGGATGCTGAGTTTTACAAACTGAGAGCTAGAGTACTAAAACAAGGAAGCTATGGTAAACCAATGTAAAACACTGATTCAGCCTCATCTAGAGTAATACATTTAGTTCTGGACATCACACCTGAGGAAGAAAGTGAAGGCATCACAAGAATGATTACAGAAACTAGGATATTAAATTTGTGTAGGTAGTTTGGAGCAATTGGGCTGTTCTCCCCACAGAAGGGGAAGTTGAGAAGAGGTTTGACAAAGATATTTAAAATCATAAGGGATTTGAACAGAGTGGATGGGGAAAGTCTGTTCTCTTTGGCATAAACGTAGAGAACATGAGGACACAAATTTAATGCGTTTGGCAAGTGAGCCACAGATGACATGAATGCAGAGTGTTTTTACACAGTGGGTGGTTAGGGTTTGGAATACACTGTCTGTGCATGTGGTAAAGTGAGGGCCTAGCTGAGATGCCTTCATGAAGAATCACTCAGATCAGTGGGCCTCCTACTGTGCTGTAGTTATTCTATAATTTTAAAGAGAGGCCTTTAAGAGGTAGTATGAATTGGATTAATTTTCACTTGTACTTAAAGGCAAGATATGACCGTAAGATTAGAGTGTATGAATGCAAATTGAATGAAAAAGACAATCTCAAGGATAAGTTTTTCATACAAATCATATAAACCATGATCACAACTAAAATAATCACTAAATGAGCTTTTTTGTCTCGAAGTTAAGGTCACCCCATCCATTTGAACATTTTCTGGAGGTGTCAATGACTGCCACGAATCCTTAGGTATTTCAAAGCGAAAATGCAAATGGAGGCCAGATTGAGGTGAGTGAGGTGGAAGGCTGGAAGTCCATGCTCACACCACCTTGAAGCTGTCCTTAAAATAACACAATATGCAAGACAGCAGATTAGAGTGACCTGATATTTGAGAAGGGGCATAAGGCAGGAGTGTGCCATTATCCTGATTGTTTTTGTGAAGCTAGATACAATGACTTCACGATGTAGAACAGTTGCTAGAGAGACAAAGTAGTGTCAGGTCGTAGTTTGCAATATGTTTGGATGATGCGCCTGCCAAAGGTGAATAATTGGAAATCTGCGAAAACAAGAGTTGAGTGTGAGCCTATCAGCATCAGTAAATATAAGAGGATGAGGTGGAGTATAAGGATTGATACCTGATTGCTAGAGATTTTGATGGGTGAGGGATAAGGGATGTCCTGCACTGAGGATCAGGGAGATTGTTCATGCTTTGGCTAGGGGATATTGGGTAAAGATGCATTCACTGAACTTGACCTTCTATGTGAAGGCATTGAACTTCCTCTGATACTGTTGTGCAAGTCTCCATGACTAGATTTTGTGAATTGCCCTCCCTGGTCAACTGCTCCTGTTCCATTCCTAGGTTGCGGCTTGATACCATCTTGGCACTCTCAATAGAAACAATCCCGTCGGGTAGACGCAGCACGGGATCATGAAAGGCAGGTCACGTTTAACTAAATTACTGGAATTCTTTGAGGACATTATGAATGCAGTGGACAACGGGGAACCAGTGGATGTGGTGTGTCTGGATTTCCGGAAGGCACTCAACAATATGCTGCACAAAAGGCTGCTGCGTAAGATAAAGGTGCAAGGTGTTATGGGTAATGAATTAGTATGGATAGAAGATTGGTTAATGAACAGAAAGCAAAGAGTCTGGATAAATGGGTGTTTTTCTGGTTGGCGATCAGTGGCTAGTAGTGTGCCTCAGGGATCAGTGTTGGAACCACAATTGTTCACAATTTACATAGATCATTTAGAGTTGGGGACCAAGTGTACTGTGTCAAAGTTCACAGATGACACTAAGGTCACTGTTGACGCTAAAATGAGTGGTAGACCAAAGTGTGTAGAGGACACTGAAAGGCTGCAGAGAGAAATAATTAGGTTAAGTGAGTGGGCAAGGGTCTGGCAGATGGAATACAATGTTGGTAAATGTGAGATCATCCATTTTGGTAGGAATAACAGCAAAATGGACTATTATTTAAATGGTGAAAATTTGCAGCATGCTGCTGTGCAGAGGGACCTGGGTGTCCTTGTGCATGAATCACAAAACGTTGGTTTGCAGGTGCGGCAGGTAATTAAGGTGGCAAATGGAATATAGCCCTTCATTGGTAGAGGAATGGAGATTAAAAATAAAGAGATTGCGCTGCAGCTGTATAGGATGTTGGTGAGGTCACACCTGGAATTCTATATACAGTTTTAGTTTCCTTCCTCGAGAAAGGATGTACTGGCACCGGAGAGGGTGCAGAGGAGATTCACTAGGTCGATTCCAAGATTGAGAGAGTTGGCTTATGAGGAGAAATTGAGTAGACAGGAACTCATCGAAATTTAGAAGAATGAGGGGTGATCTTAGAGAAACATATGAAATTATGAAGTGAATAGAAAGATAGAAGGGAATAGAAAGGTTGTATCAGAGATAAAAGGTACTGCAGATGCTGGAGAATCCGAGATAGCAAGCATGGGGCTGGATGAACACAGCAGGTCAAGCAGCATCATAGGAGCAGGAAAACTTGACGTTTCGGGCCTAAACCCTTCATCAGAAATGGTTTTCTGATGAAGGGTTTAGGCCCGAAATGTCACGTTTTCCTGCTCCTATGATGCTGCTTGACCTGCTGTGTTCATCCAGC
>JAHRHZ010000266.1:45658064-45755614 GCA_024137785.1 Ginglymostoma cirratum
TGACATTTCGGGCCTAAACCCTTCATCAGAAAACCATTTCTGATGAAGGGTTTAGGCCCGAAACGTCAAGTTTTCCTGCTCCTATGATGCTGCTTGACCTGCTGTGTTCATCCAGCCCCATGCTTGCTAAATAGAAAGGTTGTTTCCACTGATGGGTGAAACTAGAACTAGGGAGCATAGCCTCAAAATAAGGGCGAGCAGATTTAGGATGGAGTTGAGGAAAAACGTCATCACTCAAAGAATTGTGAATCTGTGGAATTCCCTGCCCAGTGAAGCCATAGAGGCTACCATATTGAATGTTTTTAAGACCAAGACAGATACATTTTTGAACAGTAAAGGAATTAAGGGTTATGGCAAGTGGGCAGGTAAGTGGAGCTGAGTTCACAAAAAAAGGATCAGCCATGATCTTATAGAATGGCAGAGCAGGCTCAATGGGCCAGATGACCTATTTCTTATGTCCATATGATTATACTGAGCAGACTTTGAAGTCCTGAAGGTGTAGTGCATGTTCAGGTGAAAGGCAGGGAGTGGGTTGATAAAACCCCAAAATGTCATGTCAGGTCAGGTCAGAAATGTGACATGATACCTTTCACTTCTGTGTTTGACCTGGCCAGAACTGTAAGCAAGTAGTAGTCCTTGGTGGAGGGTTCGCAATTCAGCTTTGACAGTGAGCACCAGGGTTTTTTCAGCTGTGTGGAACTTTCCAGGGTCAACTAAATGAACATATAATAGCAGGGCTTGTTCAATTCGAAAATCTTCAAACAATGAATCTGTAGAGCTCCAGCCATGGCCAAATGAAGGGCTGCTGCTCACAGCACTCTTCCTTGAAGAGTGCTTTCACTGCTGGATAGGCGGTTACTTATTTATCAGTTCACCTTGGACGCCACTCGCCTTCAGTTAGATTTCACTTCTGTCATCCTTCACCATGGCATGCAGGGTTACCTCAGACTTCTAATCAGGAACATTTGGGCCCATAATGCCAACAGCACTGCAGCAGCAGGAGTATATGTTGCATCAGCAACAATATAATTGGTTTTCTCATTAGATATATATTGCTCCAAAAGGTAGAGATTTTTGAAACAAAACTCCAGCCTGAAGGACAGGATACACTGAATCAGGGTCTGCAAGCACCGGATCAATTCTCTCACATGTGTCAGCTTCAATTTCTCAGGGAGACAACCGTTTCTCAGCAGGGCATTGCTGATATCTGCAGCTTTCTACAATAAGGCCTGCATCATTATCAACCACTTGGGCACACATTGCCAACTGTGATCAAACTAGACTCCAGTTCTGAAGAAGGGCCACTGGACCTGAAATGTTAACACTGACTTCTCTCCACAGATGCTGCCAGGCCTGCTGAATTTTTCCAGCAATTTCTGTTTTCCTGCTTTCTCTTTCATTCTTGGGATGTGGACGTCACTGGCTCGCCAGCATTTATTGCCCACCCTAGCTGTCCTTGAATGGATTGGCTTGCTAGCCCATTTCAGAGGGCAGTTGAGAGTCAACCGTTTTGCTGTGGTTCTGGAGTCACATGTAGGCCAGACCAGGTAAGGATGGCAGATTTCCTTCCCTGAAGGACATGAGTGAACCAGATGGATTTTTCCAGCAATTGATAATCATTTCATTGTCACCAGGAGACTCTTAATTCCAATTCTTTTAAAAAAAATTGAGTTCAAATTCCCCTATTTGGTGTGACAAAATTTGATACCAAATCCCCAGAGCATTAGCTGAGCTTCTGGATTGATTATCTACCATTAATACTACAAGCTAATCGCCTCTCAGAATGCTTCTCTGTGTCTGCAGGAGATGAACGTGTAGAATAAGGCCAAATGTGCACTGCCTGGTGGGTATGCCGACACAGGGCACCTGACTTCCTTTGAGGAGCAGGCGGTTGAGCTGGTAGGAGAGGAGGGTGACCGTGCCTGTGCTGAAGATTGAACCACTGTACCATCATGTAAGAAAATTTCCACTCTGATACTCCTAGCTACGCATGAAGAAGCAGCAATGCCTTAAGAATATTTTGGGTATGGCTGAATGCTCACAATACTAGGGCCCACTACAAAGGATGAGACTTTGAACTTACCCATTAATGAGCTAATGAAGGAGCATAACGAACAGGGAAGATATGGCAGAAGCACTGGAGGTAATGAGCAGACTGGAGCAAAGGGCACAGGAGTCTACCTAAGTTTTATATGATTTCATGACTCCAGCTTGTGAGCACGTGGCTGGTTCCATGGAAAAGGAAGTGGTTGCTGTGGAGATCCAAATCCAGCAGAACAATCAGTGCCCAGCAAATGACTGTCACTTCAGGACAGTTCAGAAATATCATGATTTTCTGCCTCCATTGGCCATGCAGAGGATATTGCATTTGCCCTTATAAGGAGAGCCTCAGTAACCTGACTACTAAAGGGGTCTGCCAAAGTAATTGGGTGCAAGCTGGCAAAGCAGTCAGTAGGCTTTATCAAGTTCAGCTGTGGCTGTCGAGGTAGCAACCAGACATAGTAACAGGAAAAGGCAGATGAATGAATCTTGATATTGATTTGGGTACACAGATGTTAATTATACGTCAAACCGAGCCCTGTTAACAAATATAGCCCTTTGTGTTGTATTAATATGCTCTTTCTGCTAAAATTTGATTTGTTCTGTTTCTGTTATAGCTAACCTTGAAAAGCACTGATCATTGTCAGTGTTCATATGTACATCATGTAAAGCTCTACCTATAGCACTGAAGCTTCCAGTCTCTGCTTATTTCTAGGTGGAATATCACATCAGGGAAGCACTGCCTTAAACTGGATGTGTGAGTTTGGACAAACATTCAGCATTATCTAGGCCCTCTATATCTTTAAAATAGATGAACAGTCCTTGCTCACTTTTTCTGAAGAAGGGTCCTGACCTGAAAGGTCAGCTTTCCTGCTCCTCTGATGATGCCTGGCCTGCTGTGTTCATCCAGCTCCACACTGCGTTAACCCTTGCTCACTGATGTTTGAGGAATGTATATGTAACTACATATGTAAAGTGTATCCGAGCATAACGCCACACTGACAGATCTCATTTAGCATTGAAATAGTACAACACAATATGATGAAAGGTATACTCATTTTGAAGATGGAACCTAATTTTCACAAGGACTGTGAGGTGGTCACTCTTACTGACACTGTCATAGACAGATGCATCTGTGACAAGCTCATTGGTGAGGATGGGATGAAGCACACTTTTCCCTCTTTATTTTCCTTCCATTCTCCGATTCTTTTGGCATGCCTAATTGCCATACCTTTCAAATGTAACTCTCTAACACATCATACCTTTATCCATGACTTTTCGGTTGAGCCCCTTTAAGCATTGAGCCTTTTTTTTTGCTTTGAGCACATAATGCCTGCCCCAATAAGGCTTAGTAGTGCCAATGGTGTGGCTGTCTTGCTTGGGTAAACTGGCTGGGCCAAAGAGTCTGGTTCCGTTACACTGCTCACAATACATTGCAACATCTCGTGAGATTGGTTATGAATGAGACTTCTCGAGAGCTCAGAGGACACAGCAATATGCATCCCTCACACTGTACAAATTTAAGTAAAGGAATCTCTTGGTTTTGACGAACCCTGGCTACGAAAGAACTAGCCTCCAGAGACTCCAAGAAAAAGGCTATCTGTCAGGTGTAATGTTATATACATGATGCAAATGCAGGTTTTTCTCACTTCTGCCAAACAAGATTGTGAACCATGATATTAATTCCAGCAAGCTAGGGTGTTTGTGAGCAAGCATGGATATAAAAGTGATTTTCACCATTATGGTCTAGAAGCCCACCCTATCTGAATGTTTCTGAGAACTTAACACCAAAACATTGAATCAATGACAGCAATCAGAATTTTCTCTTCCTGCATGGTTAAGTTTCCCCTTTCACCTTTATAACACACTGGGTGGGCCCACAGGATTCTCCTCCCCCATCATTCAAAAGGAAGGCTGTTCCCAACTCAGTCATGGCAGCCAGACTAATGCATTCGTATCACATAGTGACAAAGCCAAGTACTTCCTTGACAGGAGAAAATATGGGCTCTTTACCCCCAAGTGGGTGGCACAGTGGATCAATGGTTAGCACTGCTGCCTCATAGCACCAGAGAACTGGGTTCAATTCCAGCCTTGGGTGATTGTCTGTGTGGAGCTTACACACTCTCCCTGTGTCTGTGTGGGTTTTCCTCTGGTTTCCTGCTACAGGCCAAACTTGTGCAGATTAAGTGGATTGGCCACGCTAAATTGTCCGCGGTGTCCAGGGATGTGTAGACTAGATGGATTAGCCATGGTAAATATGGTGTTATGGGGATAGGAGAGGGGGCTGAGTCTGGGTGGGATGCGCTTTAGAGGGTCAGTGTAGACACAAAAAGGCTGAATGGTCTTTTTCCATACTGTAGGGGTTCCAAGAGCCTAAGCCTAAATTTCTCAAGCAAGATGTCACAGTATATTGGCATAAGTGAATTTCATCAAATGTTTGTTCCAAACTTCAACACTACATTGGCTCCTTTGACAAATTTATTGAAAACAGAAAATTTCAATCATCACAAAACCATCAGGGTGTCTTTAACCACTTAAAAGCTGTACCAAAAACCACACCAGTTTTAGCAGCATCAAAGTATGAGAAGCCACTCAAATCAGCTGTTGATGCCAGCTACATTGGTGTCACTTTGCAACAAGGGTTGCTTGAAATTCCTGTGTTATTCCTCACTATCAGTATTTAATGTTCTTTACGTGCAGAAGTGTTAACTTGGCCAGAGTTTTCCAGATGAAGGGGTTCCCAGCACACCATGCCAAGACCCAATGGCAAACACAGCCCCATGGATACAGTTACCCTGCAGATATTTAACATTCCAATGTGTATGAATTGGCTGGAAATGATACATCTCTTTGTCACTGGAAGCACTCTATTTCCAGCAGTGCTAGGACATGGAGTAGACTGCTCTGAGATTAAATGCAGTTCTCAGAGTCTAGGCCCAGAATCCAGGACCCGGTAAGCATGGCAGTCCTCAGGGAGTGTAAGGGAAGATAAGGCCTGTTCGATGATTTGTGTGGAGGCAGGGGATGTCAGTGTGACAATGTTGGTTAGAGGCTGGGATGGAGGAGGGGGAGTTATATGAAACAGATCTGAATAACTGCAAAAATGGTGGGAACATCATCACAGATCTGATCTCATCATTACATACAGGTCAGAGATAAACATCTCAAACTCTAAGAAGACAGTGCAGCCTCTAAACTACAGCACAAAATCAAATCCCTGGGAGGAGGTGGGTGTACACAGGCTGAAAGTTGGCAGCTTACAATCTTGACGGTGCCTTCCAGGTGGCGTCAATGGAAGATCTTCTCATTGGCATGAGACAGTTGGTGCAAGAGCTACTTTGTTTGTACATTGTAATTACCATTCATCCTGTATGCCTGATATGCTTTTATCAGGATTCCCACTGCCAAGACTTTGCCTCACTTTCAGGCAGAAAAGATAGTGTTGGACCAGACAGCAGCAGCTATTTCAGAGATAGGAGCAGTGGAAGAAGGCTTTGGCATGATTTGAAGGAGGACGATGAGAACAGAAGGCATTGCCCCTCTCCTGAAGAACGTGGGGCCTTTATTTACGTATTCTGAGGTCTTTCACCAACAGATTCGGGAATGTGAGATGGGAGGCAAATCCCTGGGAATTGTCCTCATGCTTATGCTGCTTTGGGTGGGGAAGAAAATTCCCCATTAAGGGAATGGAACAGCAGGATATGGAGGAGAATTGTCCCGTCCACCAACAATTCATGCTAATGCCTGAAGCTTTGGACAAGAAGGCCATTCATCTCCCTGGAACAGTACCAAGCAGGTGTCGCATTCCTCAGACAGAGAAAAACACTCCATACTACTGCTTGGAAACTGAATACTGTGCCTCAAATAAAGGCAATACGAAACAAGCAGCAGATAAAAGGTAATCTTCATGTTTAATTGGCCCTGTATCACATAAATCAGCAGTGTTGATGTTTTATAAGGCTCTTGTCAGACCGCATTTGGAATATTGCGAGCAATTTTGGGCCCTATATCGAAGGAAGGATGTACTGGTTATGAGGGATCCGGGGGAAGTTTAGAAAAATGATCCTGGGGATGAAGGGCTTGTCATATGAAGAGAGGTGGAGGAGAGATGGAGTTTAGGAGGTTGAGGGGGGCATCTAATGAAACTTCCAGAATATTTAGAGGCCTCGATAGAATGGACATGGAGAAGATGTTTCCACTAGTAGGAGAGACTAGGACCTAAGGTCACAGCCTCAGAGTTAAAGGACAACCCTTTAGAATTGAGATGAGGACGAATTTCTGCAGCCAGAGGTTGGTGAATCTGTAAAACTTATTTCCACAGACAGCTTTGGAGATCAAGCCATTGGGTTTATTTAAGACAGAGAAAGATAGATTCTGGGGATCAAGGGTTACATGGAGAAGGCAGGAGAATGAGGTTGAGAAACATATCAGACATGGTCAAATAGTGGAACAAACACAATTGGTCAAATGGCCTACTTCTGCTCCTTTACTTTATGGTGTAATAGTTAAGGAAACTGTATTTAAGTTATATTTAGAGTATTCATGTTGTGCAAATTATTTTCTCATTGGAAGAATGCATTGTCTTTTGAGTCTTCTGTTTTGAATACACCAGGCAATGCATTGAAAACATTTCACTGGGCCTACATGCTGACAGCAATAACATGCAAAGAAATCAGTACCTTCCCTGTAAGAAATATGGGGCCAGATTTTTTAAGGAGTGACAATCTCAAGCAGATTGCAACGATGCTCCTTTATTCATGAAAGGAGAGAGCTCCATATTTCTGATCTCCATATTTTCGATCAGGGCTCCTTCAGAAATCTGGAGCTGTACTTCCACCTGACAGTTCAGAACTGTTAGAGGAAGTCAAATCACACCAGCTTTACACAGCAGTCAACTACTGTATTCTGACATCTTAATGTCATGATGCCCACTTTGAGAGCTGTCAAACAATATATTCATAAGATAAAAGTGATGTTAAGGTGCTGGAAGTTTAGGGTGTCAGATCAGTAGGGTTGTCAGATGCCAAGTGGTAGGCTTTCAGGTAAGTAAGGAATGGGATACAAGGGAGGTAGGATGCCAGTGGTAGAGTCATTCAGCATGGAAACAGACTCAACTCATCCATGCCAATTTTCCCAAACTAAACTAGTTCCATTTGCCTGCATTTCGCCCATATCCCTCTAAACATTTCCTATTCATGTGCCTGCCCAAATGTCTCTTAAATGTTGTAATTCTACCTGCATCTACCACTTCCTCGGGCAGTTCATTTCAGGACCTGCCTCTCAGGTCCCTTTTAAATCTTTCTCCTCTCCCCTTAAAAATATGCCTCCTAGTTTTGAAGTCCCCTACTCTATGGAAAAGACCTTTGCTATTCAGCTGATCTATGCCCCTCATGATTTTAAAAACCTCTATCCCTCAACCTCCTACACTCCAGTGAAAACACTCTCAGCCAATCCAGCCTCTCCTTATAACACAATCCGTCCAGTTCTGGCTACGTCCTGGTAGATCTTTTCTGAGCCCTCTCCAATTTCCTATTGAAGAGTGACCAGAACTATACACTGTACTCTAAAAGTAGCGTCAACAGTGTCCTGTACAACCATGCCAGCTGGATATGGATGAAAGCCAATGGGTAGGGGAATAGGAGGTAGGATGCCAGATGGGTAGGGTGTAAGTAGATTGGCAGGTTCATAGGGGTTAGTGTGCTAGGGTCAGGAAGTCAGGTCATAGTGTTTAGCTTCGTCCGCAATTAGTGGAAAAATTTGAGTGTGGCAGAGGTATGGGGAGAGTAGATGTTGGGACCTCGGGTGTGGAATAGGGGAATGGTTCCGTGGCAGTGAAAAGGAGTCGAGGGTGGAGTGGGGAAAAGGATCCAGCGGTAGGGGAAGGGAGTTTTGGTGTGAAGCTTGAGAAAGAGGGCTGGCTCTGAGGAATGAAGGGGGGTATTGGGTACGTTGTAGAGGGAGGGAGGAACTTATCCAGGGGTGGGATAAGGGGGAGTAGGGTATGGTGAGGAGTGGTAGTGGGAGAGGGTCAGATCAGGTAGTGGGGAAAAGGTGTCGGGTGCAGAATGGAGAAAGTTAGAGGTCAGAGGTCACCAGGGGAAGGCGAGAGTGATGTGGTGTAGGGGAAGGGGTGCAATCAGGGTCTGGGGGGTGTGGGGGATCTGGGGTAAGCACAGTGGGGGGCACATGAAATAAATGTGGGTTCAGTCGAATAGTTCCTCAGGAGTTGGACTAGGTATTTGGCAGCCTAACGTTTCCTAACTTAGTTTAGCCGGAACCCTCCAAATTCTCTGATTTAAATGGATACTTTCAGACGATTCTGGGCACAGATGAATTCAGCAGTGGCATTTTCAATTTCCCAGGCAATTCCTTTGGAGTCTGTTACGATGGGTTTTCCACAGGGTCCCCATGCACAGCCATTCTGAATGTGACTTAACTTGCAGAGGCTTCTCCACATGTCCTGTCTGACACTCTGTCCTCAGCTATCAAAGGACAATGCAATATATTTTGTTCCCTTAACTTAGAAGGATGAAATTAAGCTATGGAAACTACTCCTGTTCCCTATTAAATGCTAAACCCCTGCCGTGCCTTCCGGTTCTTACCCAGTCACAATGACCCACCCACTAGCCCTCTAGTCCCGATCTCTGCCCTCACTCTATCCTCTCCCGATTCTAGCTCCCCACTCTGGACATGTCCCACTGAGATCTGGGTGCATATGATTTAAAGTGCCACATAGCACACATGTATCAGTGTCAGCAAAGGCAGTCTGTAATGCAGACAGGCGCGAACAGCACAGGTTCAATTCCTGGAACAGTTGAAGTTACCATGGAGGTCCCACCTTCTAAACCTCACCCCTTGCTTGTGGCATGAAAATCCTCATGTTAAACTACCAGCAGTTGTCTCTCCCTAATGAGAGTGGGACTACAGTGACTGCCTTTGCTTTCATCATGTATATGAATTTTAGATGAGGGCGTATCTAGATTTATATCTGATATGCCCGTATCTAAAGTTCATATTCTATCTGGATTTATATCTGACAGATTTGTGGAGGGTCCTGTCAATGCTATGAATTAAACACAAATAAAAACCATTCAGAAGACATACTAGACAAACAGCATCCTGAATATGAAACAGTTTTCCAAAAAGAAGTCAATAGAGGTAAAAATCACATTTCTCATGTATGAAACTGGGGAGTTGTAGATTTGTCGCCCACGAAGAAAGACTAACCCACCAGAACATGTAATGACTGGCCAATCCATAAGTATTCATTTTCCATCCATAACCAGTGAAAATCAATCCCAACAACGCTAGAAGGGAGACAGGAAGTAGAATAAAAATGCTGAGCATTTGAGATGTTTGAAAGTAAACCTTATTAAAACCTTTATTTACTTTCACGCAGAATTGTAACAAAATGTAATAAAGCTTCCAGGACTCATAAATAAAACATATATAAAACAGGACATTAACCTGCAAGGATAAAGGATTTTTCAGTTGGGTGTCATGACACACACATTTTGTTTGTTTACAGCTCAAGATGATTTCAAAGCAATTCACTTTTCTTGAGGAAGGCAGCAGACATCTGTCGAACAAGCCTTGCTTTTCCTTTTAGCTGGATTAAGCAAAATATTTTTCTTTATATTTCCAAGTAAGATAAATCCTGCTGTGTGGATAACTGCAATAATCAGTGTGCTACTAAACCACAAATTTAGTCACTTTTATAATACAGGTTACAGCTGACTATTTTTCCTTTTGACTCACTTCTGATTTCTCCAAACAATCTCCAGGTCCAGCTGATTAAGGTGGAAGTGAGAAGTTCCTGACAAAAGAATTTGGAGATAACTGAATATAAATTTCTGCAGGTAGAACATTTTGTATAGCAGCTTGTTTTGCCTACAGACAATTGGATTTCTTCTAACTGATTCTTACTTGGAAATCTCTGATACCACCAGAGTATCAGACTGCTCCCAACCATTACCTCAGTCAGGGTTTTGCAGGAGCAAGTGAAGGCATTCTTAACAAGTATACTCTGTGTAAATTATAATGAATAGCCAACAGTACCACGAAAAAAAAACCGTCAGCATTTTCGGATGGAGATTCTACAGCACACGTTAAACTATAATCTCTTGTTTTTTGGAATAAAGTCTACCCTTAGTATCACAACTGTATTCCCTTCACTCTATTTCAGATAATGGAGCATCACTGTAAATCCACCCTCGCCCCACCACGACATAGCTATATGTTAATGCTTTACGCTCCTGCATAACTGCTTCTGTGACATTAGCACCACATACGTACAAACTTTCCTGTTTGACCTCAGCCACAGCAATGAAATGCCATGTAAGTGCACATTTCACATTATTACAAATCATCCATTTTTCTTAATACAGTGGCTCTCATGGAAGCTTACATCTGTCTCTTATCTATTATCCTGCTTAACCTAGATACTGGGAGTCAGGGTCATTGGAAGTGGTTGCCTACAAATGCTGTACAGGAGACTCATATCACTGTTGGCCTTCATGCCAGTTTGTGCCTTGGCTATGCCTCCTATTGTCCATTGCTGCAATTTTATATAGAATCAACTGGAGAAGTGCTACGTGTTGCTGTCCTAAAGAATGGTATTACCTTACAGCTTTGATTCCCAGTTGACTTGTTTTTCATTTGATTCCTCATCATCTTCCTCTTCTATTGGCTGTGTCCACCTTCACTGGTGGATCTGCAGGGAAGGTGGGCAGAAGCTAAGAATACTTTAGTGCCACACACTCAGAATGAAGAATTTGGAGAAAGTGGTGCAAGGTGACGCCATGACTGTAGAGCAGCTGCTCAGTCAGTATACTCGAGTGGCTAAAACGCCACCATGCTGAACACTTTCCATGGAAAGACCTCCATGATTATTTCTTGGACAGCCTGTAATATTTATGATCAGAGAAGCCCCATGTCCTCAGTGCTGTGCTGTAGTCCTTCAACTGAAGATTGTGCACCATGTGGCAGAGGATGGGGAAGTGACAAATTTGAAGGTATGAGGCTATTAAAGTTGAGGAAGGGGTTTGAAATTTTTACATGAAATTGCTATGAAAGGAACTGGATCACCACAGCAGATGATGACGCCTCTTAACAGGACAGCACTGTGAAGGTTCATTGAACAAGTCTGTTTTAAGAAGGCGAGGAGTCTTGTTATTTTATTCATTCACAGGATGAGGGCATCACAGGCCAGGCAGCATTTATCGCCCATCCCTAATTTCCCAAAGGGCAGTTAAGAGTCAACGACATTGCTGTGGGTCTGGAGTCACATGTAGGCCAGACCAGATAAAGAGGGAAGTTTCCTTCCCTAAAGGACATTAGTGAACCAAACAGGTTTTTGCGACAATCTACAATGGTCATTATTAGACTGTTAATTCCAGATACTTACTGAATTCAAATTTCACCATCTGCCATGGCGGGATTTGAACCCGGGTCTCCAGAACATTATATGGGTTAATACCAGTAGGCCAATTGGTCTTCCCCAATTGGTCTGCTGGTGCCTACAGTGGGCAAGAGGAGAGATGTTTGAAATAGACAATATTATTTAATCAGTTCAGGCTGCGGCATTTTTATGGCACTCCTCTCTAGTCTAGGGTTGGAAAAACTAAAACAATGTTGGAGCTGCTTCTGATCAGAAGCATGCAGGCACAGGGGCCTGTCCATGTTGCTTTCAATAACCATCAAGAATGGCTGAAAGCTCTGACTAAAAGTGTACATTCCTTGTCTCTAGTTTGGTTCCGTACCCTGCTGCTTTCTGGGTACTCATCAGGTATGATTTAAAAAATTGTTAAGACAGGCAGTGAAATTATCTGAGAGTGAGTGAGCACTGCTCCTCAATTTTCTTTTTGTCAACCAGTCTGTTAGAAATTGTTTTTAAAGGCTGTGGGTAGGTTTGCGGGCTTTTCACTTGCTTGTAACTGTTTTATGTAATTTTCATACCAACACTTACACCGATGGAAATGCAAATGAGTAGACCCAGAAAACCTGTGTGTAACTGCCTCGAGAAGTTTCCAGTGTACATAAATTTTTAAAGTTGGACCAGCAGAGTAGCTCAAGCAATTTCCAAGTTTCTCAAAGACTGTGGTTCTATTCCAATATTTGCAGCAAACAATCTGTAGAAATAAATTTAAACATAGCAAGGTTCCAAGTTTGAGAAAATCCTAAATTACTTTTACCAATTCCCAGTGTTTTTGGCAGATCTTCACTGCAACCACACAGTTTAATGTAGCAAGAGGCCTACCTCAACACTAGCAACTGGGATCAAGCTCTGGAGACCTGCAATCCTCCTAGATGGGTTTAAAGAATTGCATAAACAAATAATTTAAAAGTAAGCAGAAACTTTACAATGCTACCACAGAATATACAATTTGATCCAAATACATTACATAATATTTACAGAAAGGAGAAATGGTGCTGACGGTAGTTCTGTGGTTAATAAGGAAATGCATCATTAGTAGGGTATTTCCAATACTCACAGCGTGATTCAGAAGGCTTGGCAGAGGAGTTGGTTCATAAGTCAACTTTTGATATGTACCAATTTGATTGAAATCAAACAACTCCTCATGCTTTAAGGATCTGGTAATCTGTGCTTCTGTTTAAATAAGACTTGTGCTTTTTATTCCGTCCACTTCTTTATCTCCTGTTTCTTCCTCCTGAAACCATGTCGTAATTGCACAAGACACTTTACCCTAGTAATTCCCGAAATGTTAGTCTTTACAAGTAACTTCTTACAGGATCAGTGTATTAATATCTTTGGTACCAGCAGAAAGGGCACCTTTAACTTTTTACAGTTCACATTCAGCACACTACATTAGACAACTGCTTTACATTCATTGAGCTATAAAACTACGAACGACACCGAACTGGGGTGTGAACAGACCTTCAGTCCTCTCATGACTCTTATAACTGATATAACTCTTGGCTGATTCACGTAAGTAGAAAGAATGTTGTGGCTTGAGACTGTAACTCAGATGTATAACACTTCGAAAGCACTTTGGCATTGATTGCTTACTGAGACAGCTGCTCAAGACAAATACTGACCTCTAGTTAACACTGAGCCTGATTATTTCTCAGGTCTTCTAAGGCTACAACAAATGCAGAGCCCTACTTCTGATGACAGTGATCACAGGCCTGAACCATTCTGTCAATCAATATTCAATCATTGTTAACACATCACTGCTTGATCTTTGCTCCTCACAGTGCGATTATATTTATTATTTCTTCACAACAATCTGAGGCTGTAAACGCAGCTGGGCAAATGGGCACTTTACAGCATTGTTGTAATTTTTACTGAGGCGTTATCTTTTCACATAAAATCTATAGTGTGCAAATATTGCACTAGCTCTGGTTTTTAGCTGTAGCTTCTAGGGTTACACACATTTCCCCATTGTTAGCTTCAGAGCTCCTTTGTCATGTAAAGATTTTAATGTTTTGAATTCCAGTGGCATCCGATGTGGCCCAGCGTTAGAAAAATATCTATACTTTAGGTTGTCATAGTAGTGGTATTTAACTGGTACTCCTTTTGAATCTTTAGGGAAGGGCCAGTATCCATAAAGGTGAATTTCATCACAGAATCGAGTTGCAAGTGTGTACATCAGTAAGCCGGTGCTTGGTCGCTTGATGTAAATCTTGTTTGTCAGCCAGTATCTGTATGAAAAACATATAGAGATATTGATAAGTTAGAGTAAATTCCTTTGTATTACATTTCAAAATTGGCCAGGAACACTCCTAACATAGCCTCAGCACCATTTAGAAGTGATGTGCTTAAACTACATCTACCCAAATGCACTAACCACTAAGCTATATGGCCATAAGCAAATGTCACTAGACATTGACTACACATACACAGGCATACATTTAAATCCTTGGATAGATTTTGGGAGGTTTATCAGTGTATTGAATGGGAGGTTGTTGCTCCAGGCCATATTTTGAGGCCATTAGACCATAAGCCTGTATGACACAGGTGGGCAGGCACTGGCCTAGTGGTATTATCACTGGACTATTAAAGCACAGCTCAAGATAATGTCCTGGGGACTTGGGCTCAAATCCAGCAATGGCAGAAGGTGGAATGTGAATTCAATAAATATCTGGAATTAAGAATCTAATGATGACTGTGAATTGATTGTCAGGAAAACCCATCTGGTTCACTAATGTCCTTTAGGGAAGGAAACTACCATCCTTACCTGGTCTGGCTGACATGTGACTCCAGATGCACAACGATGTGGTTGACACTTAACTGCCCTCTGGGCAATTAGGGATGGGCAATAAATGCTGCCTAGCCAGCAACACCCTCATCATGTGAATGAACAAATAAAGGATATAGGAGCAGAATTAGGCCATTCAGCCCTTTAAGGCTGCTCCAACATTCAATCATGGCTTGTATGTTTTTCAAACCAATGGTCCTGCCTTCTCCACATAACCTTAGATCCCCTTACCAAACAAGAAATTATCAAACTCTGTCTTAAATACATTGAATGACTTGGCTTCCACTGCCCTCTGCAGCAATGAGTTCTACAGATTAACCACCCTCTGGCTGAAGAAATTCCCCCTACCTCAGTTCTAAACGGTCATTCTTCATTCTAAAGCTGTTCCCTCGGGTCCTAGCCTCTCCTACTAGTGGAAACATCTTCTCCATGTACACTCTATCCAGGTCCTGTCTCAATGAATGTGGCAACCAAGCTGCAGGTACTAAATGGGTGCTCCACAATAGTTCTTTTGTTCTTAGTCACAGACATTTCGACTGGCTAGGTTACAAGTTTCAGGTGCAGATAGAGAGGCCCTGAAAGGGGAGTGAGGTTGGCAGATGAACCCAACCCTGGCCAACAGCAGTGTGACTCACAGATCCCAAGGGCTGCTCCTGTTTCTCCGGGTATTTTAACCTTACATTTTAAGGGTCTCATTAGCTGGACTGTTAGCTGGTACTGGAAAGAGAGCCATCAATGAGAAGCTTCAACATGCAGAACCCTGAATCCACTAACACTTCCCAAACCCTCTTCGTGGGGTTGTACACAAACTATGCGTGGTAGCTTTTACTTGTTGTGACAGTATTCTCCAGGGGAAACTGTGGCAAAACGTCTAGGGATGGTCTCCTTCAAAATCTGGTCAAATTGGATTTGATACGAAAGTCAACCAAGTTTAGCTGATCAACAAAGACTATTGGGTTTTGAGATGTGGGATGGCTTTACATATAATGCAGTCCGTTAACTTTTAATTTAGTGTAATAGTGAACTACCTGCAGAGATCTGTTCTTTACACAGTTGAGGTTCACGTTATTTCAGTGAGTGCTCAATGTTTTCTATGTTATTTAACTGTTGTAATGGCATTAGTGATAATCTAATTTTCTTATCTATAGATGGACAGGGCTCAATACTAGTAATCTGGTTTCAAGCATCTTTACCATCTTATTGTATTGAGGTTTGCAGGATTCTAACATTCACCGAAAACATTTTTTTCAGACTTAGTAATGATGCTCCACAAGAAATGAATGTACTAATTATGTCACAGAAGCATAATCCCAATAGAATGCCTTATTCACAATATATTTACATAGATTAATATCACATTATAAGAACAATTTAATTTGAACCAAACAAATCCATTATTTACTAATTAGAAAGTTAGTAATTAAATCATTAAATCTCAGCATTTAGATACATGATCATAATAAAGGATAAGAATTACTGAAGAGAATTAAAGACGATTACAATCATACTGCCAGATTTCAGAAAATTAAATGTTAATGTTGGGAGAAGAAATCACAAAGGATTAACCAGAAAACTACATTAATGTAATTGAAGAGGAATTGCTTTTCGAAGGGAATGAGGAAAGATGCAATTAAAATGCACACCACTGAGAAACAAAAGAATAAAGGCTCGAATTTACAAAACTCAGTAACTGGTACAAAGTCTGTAATGGTCTAAGGCTACATCCGACCTATGCCCACAGCTCAATCTTACAAAATATTTAGAATATTGAACATGGTTTAAAAATGTGTTGACCAACCTATGTTACCATATCCAGAAAACACTTCCCAAACCTTTTGGCAGAAAAGATTTACGCGGAATTGCCAGGAACGGAGGGATGAGTTATAAGGAAAGGCTGGATAAGCTGGGACTTTTTCACTGGAGCGTAGGAGGTTGAGGGGTGACCTTACAGAAGTTTACAAAATTGTGAGGTGCATAGATAAGGTCTTTTCTCTAGGCAGGGGAGTTCAAAACTAGATGGCATAATTTTAAGGTGAGAGGAGAAAGATTTAAAAGGGACCTGATGGGCAACATTTTCACGCAGAGGGCAGTTCGTATCTGGGATGAGCAGCCAGAGGAAGCAGTAGATGCAGACACAGTTACAACATTTAAAAGACATTCGGACAGGTACACGAATATGAAAGGGTTATGTGCCAAAATCAAGCAAATGGGACTAGTGTCATTTGGGAAACGTGGTCAGCATGGACGAGTTGGATTTCTGGGCTGTTTGACTCCATGACTAAGTCACAGCAGATGAACAAAAAGGCCAAGAGAAGTGATCATATACTCAGTCATGGAGATGTGTCTAGTAATTGTTCAAATCTGCAATCTCACTCCAATCTGTGCGGTGTCCTCTAACCTCCACAATATGCTGTTAATTAAAAACTCGTACGATCATGCAACACAACCAATGTGGTTCAATTACGGACACCTGGCACCTACTTCAAACAAATTTGAAATGTTTACAAATAACTAAATCAATCTGAAGAAAAAGCAGTATTTTTTAAAATGCTGATAGGTTGTTGCTGGTGTTGGGGGCTGTTGGCTTAGCTCAGTTGGCCGGACAGCTGGTTTGCAATGCAGACTGACACCAGCAGCTTGGATTCAGTTCCTGCACATGCTGCGATTACCATGAAGGGATTCTCCTCTTCAGCTTCTCGCTCTTGCCTGACACATGATGACCCTCTGGTTAAACCATCACCAATCATCTCGCTCCAATGACAGAGCAGACCATAGTGACTTTACCTTAAGAACAGGGGCAAGACACTTTGCATCCAAAAGGATAAAAGCCCAATGTGTTTTGCAATTCCAAGAATGGTCAACAGAAAAAATAGCCTGTGGTTCCACTGGACTTCAAACAGATCCATTAGCAAGGAGCAGCAGGCTGGTGAAATAGTTAAAGGAAAAGCAGATTCTGGTGGTCACCACTTCCTGCTGGAACACCCCACTCTTATGGCCTAGACGTCAATATGAAAGTTACCAAAAATAACATAGGATGGGCCTTTTCTTGGCAGGAACAGGTTGGTTTCTTAACCTTCTCTCGTCCTGTGAGTACAGCACCAATTATTCAAATCTCTCATTAGAACTATATTCTATCTCTTTATCATTCAAGTGACCCTACTTTGAATTGATTTCTTGGACTCAGTATCCCTTCTGTAATGACGTGTCCACAATTGCACAAAATACTCTGCTGGGACTGAATGAGAATGTCAATGAAAAAGAAAACTGCCCAGAGTACCATCTGATTTACACTCCCTGGCTTTGCACAATGTTGAAAATCAACATGGTTCCAAATCTGTTGCTCAGATTCAGCACTGTCTCTTTTTGTTTGCTCAAAGCCTTTCTTCAAAGTTGCAGAATTTAATTTTCATTTTTGTCTACATCTGCAATTTTCCTTTTAAAGATCCATATTCATTCAGTGTTAAGTTGCTTTATTCCCCTAGTCAATTGAGAATGTTATTATTAAGGCTATACTTCACACTTTTCCCATTCACTTAACCTCCCTACTTTTGTATTCAATTCTCTTCACAATAAATATAATGTCCAATAGATTTCTTAATTAATTGCTGTACCTGCATATTAGCCTTTTATGATTCATGCTATGGGACACCCGGGTCACTCTGTATCTCATGGCTCTGAAATCTTTCACCATTTATATAATATACTTTCTTTTTATTCTTCCAGCCCTCCTTTCACCTCTTTCACCCATCTATATGGGAACTGGCACCTCTGAAGGTCAGTCTGCCAATATTCTCCATGCTGGGGGCTTCCTATGGACTTTGCAAGACTGCTCACTGTCCTTAATTAGATGGTGACTGTGATTACCGACTACTAATTGGCCTACACGTCGAAAATCATGTCTGGCATCATGTGCCATTGTAATGGGTGGGTGGAACCCTGAAATGCAACTGTCATGGGGATCAACGCAAGAAAAATATTCAATCCATCGTGTCTGCCATTTTGTACATTAACATTTCTGCACACACTTCCAATGTCAGCTTGCACTGAAAATGATTGTAATTAAAGAGGTATTTTGGTACTACATAATGCATAGGACCAGCACAATAGGTCAGGCAACTGTGTGTCTCCTTAACCAATCAAATTGAATAATTACTAATTAACCACAAAGAGTTTCATCCAAGAACAGTAAATTAAAACATTTAATTCAATGTGAAATGTTGCTGTCTGGTATGCTTTAATAATGAGGAGCATTGTTGGCCTTATTTGTTACATTTATCATGAATCACAGCTCATTATCTTTTGAGGGAAGAAAGTAAATTGCCAACTGAATCCCATAAATATTTTACTTTTATTTCCGATGGATAGATGGATATTGTGCACATAAATACACCAGCCAAAAGAAAGCTAAATCTTCATCAAAGTCTCCACTAATAGAGTTTCCATTTCAGCTTTGTGGAAGCAGTTTTATTCGTTCAATTACATCTGAATACTCAATAAATAGGAGTTTCCCACAAGCTTTAGGAGTCTTGACGTCAGCAAGAAAGAACAGCAACATTTTTTGTTGTCTCTAAGCTCACCGTTAAGGATAGAGAGTCACCCAAACAGAGGACCAGCGGCTATATTGGATTGTAGTAGACAATACCGAGGCAGCTAAGGAGAATGCAAATGTATTTCAAAATTAAGGCACCTTCATTGAGGTGATAATTGATACATTTTGTAGAGGGGCCAAGGACTCAGGTCCCACTGGTGCAAAGAGAATCCCTCTCTGACAGCAGCAATTGGAGGGTGTGCAGCCTTAGCTGCTGGTGACTCTATCTTTGGAAGAGGAAGAGTAGAATTTTCCCATCCCTGAGCATTTTTCACTGTGATGTGAGCAATAATGAGAAAGATATGAAAACTTGGAGAGGATGAAAGAAAATAAGAATCTCATTGTGGAGAATTTTTTTAGTAATGTTCTCCAAAGCCTTCAAGATTACATCATTGAGCAGTGACTACCTTATTTACATGCATTTGTCTCTCGTTAAAGCCTCAACTTGTCTTATTTTTACACCCTTTCCAATTACCTTTACCTTCCCCTAGAAATGAGACACACAAATTCCTGATATTCAAGTCAGAGCAGTATTTGGCAGCTGTAGTTTACCAAGACCTTGTCATGGCCATCATCAGACTGCTTCTTCACAACAATATGTCTCTATGGTCCATGACTACCTTCACCTTCAACCCTTCATCCATACGAATCAGTGTCAACAAACCACCATTCTCAGCACATCATCACGACAGCTCACAGACCAAGTCATGCACCACCTCGGTCCTTTAACAATCTACTTTGGAACTCAGGGACACTGATAACTTCTATGCTTCTGTCAGGTTACAGTCCATGCAGGGACACACAAGCATCTCATATATCGGGCTAGTACATATCTCATGGCTCTTAACTTGATTGCTTAGTGCACAGAGTCCTTAATTCTCAGTTACAGGCTGCCAGCAACTGTGGCTTGCTTTGTAGAGCAGAGAGACAGGCAGCTCACTTGTCAAAATGGTAACACTGAACAGTGAAGTGGGTAGATATGTTGTTCCATGGCACCATATTGTGTCAATGTTACACTTACAGCAAATGCCAGCAGCTTTTGTGCCAAGCACGTTGTTTGTGCTAAATGCAAAGGGCCACATATGAAAATCAAAGAGAAGCCATCCTTAGTAGAGTGAAGGAGGACCACAGTCAACCAAGTGGTATTGCTGCAATCAGTTATTGGGCTTAGCTGATTCCAGTTTAGAAAGTCAGCCACGGGCAGTCAGGTGCTTGGTCCAATCAGAGCCCAGGGACATGTGTACTTGCATTCCAGGAACTGGGCCCCTGTTGGGCCTGCGGGTCAAGTGCAACCAGTCCTGAGATTGTGGTTATAATAGTCGAGGTGCTGTGGACGGGCCAATTTTTGCTGTGATGAGAAAAAGAGCAGGATTGAATGTGATGGAAGTGAATGGAAGAGCAGTTCGTGCTGGTGCAGGAGCAGGAGCAGGAGAGATGATGAGGTGTTCCTAGTCAGTGAGTAGGAATCACAGAGGCGAGAAGGGCCAGTAGCTTAGGACGATGAGGTGTTTGAGAGTTAGTGAGTGGGCACAATGCATGTGATAATGATATTTATGTTCACTCGCTTTGGTGAGAGTTGTGTGGAATGGCAGAGTTAGAATGAGCATTGGTCCTCTGAGTGTGAGGCAACAGAGTGCAGATGGTTGCACCTTCCCTCCCAGAATAAAGAACATCACTGAACTCCCTCCTGACCCACTGGGCATCCTGCATGATGCAGGACACAGCACTGGCCTGGACTGTAATTGGAGTACAGGTTTGATATGGTGACATGATCTCCTGTGGTGGTCTGCAGGAAAAAGGACTGCCTTTCTCTTCACCACCTCATCCCCCAACACCTTCAAATCTCTGTCCGTGAGGCAGCAAGCAACCTGTCCTTTCCTGAACCTCCTCCCCAGGACTAAGAAAATACTACTCACTATTTCTGAGGGAAGTGGTACTTGTAATGCTCACCTTTGGGGTCAAGTGAACACAGTAACAAATTAAACAGTTCTGAGGACAATTTAAAAATGGATTCTTTGAGCAAAAAGGTAAAAGCCTGTGTTGGATCGATCAAAACTGGTCTTTACTGTCTGCCTCGCAACCTGTCAGTAAGACTACTGGAGTCTCACTGGTGCAACAATTAACAGTGTAATGATTCAAACGGGCATTTTGCTGATTTTGGATTTTAATGGCCTTAATAGAACATGAAAGGAAATATATCTTTTTCTAAATCTGCCACTCACCTTACATTATAGACAATGACATAGTACAATCAATGTTTAGTCTGCCCAGGATGTTGTTGATCAAATCACCACTTAACACTAAATGAACTTGAGTTACTGCATGCAATCATTTTATATCTGTCTGCATCAACCCTCTAACAACCCTGAGCTCATATTGATTCGCAGTTACAGAAGGATAGAATTATCAGTCTACCCTAACATCCTGCCACAACTGCTAGCATTAGTCTGAAGCACTTTGAAAAGTTATCTATAGTTGACAAAGAGTATTTTAGTACCTCTTAAGAATTCCAAAATTACCGCACTTGATCTCTACATTCTGTGGAAATGGAAACTATTACTGACAGATGAAAGAGGAGTTTGATTGTGTTTCATTCTGAATGAATAAACAGAAGATCTGTATTGATCCACCATGAGATCAGACAGAGTTGAAAGTTTAACATGTCCCGAGTACCATTAAGGCAAAAGATTTCTCTGCTTGCTTATTTATGGTTTAATTTAACTTTAGAAATGAATTCTGTTCAGCAATAACTGCAGTTCTTGTTGTTTTGGACTTGTACAAATTTCTGTACTTATAATGGAGTTTTTTTCACATTACAGTTTGTATCCTATAAGAAAAATAACAAATTCTGGAAACTCAACAAAAAGAAAGAATACATGAAAGCTCCATCAACACCTGGAATAATAGATGAACTGCTGTCATCATGGCTGCACCACCATATTGAACACTGTCAACTTCAATTCTACCAAAGCTCTTTCTTATGACTGCAAGCCAATCAGCCCAGACTGCTGCTGCCCACACAGAAATGGTGCAGTCCAGAATCAGGCCTCCAAGGCACAGAGCTGCTAAAGGTCATCCTGGAAAGCCATTGACAGTCTCCCCCACTAAAGGTTACTGGTCTTCCGACATGCCATGTTGCAATCACTGGGACAACACTGTATAGGATCACAAGAACAAGGCCATAGGCATAAAGGATATGGCCAATGGTGATTAGGTGACTTCTGTATGCCATGCTGGATGGCTTGAATGATAAAACTGCTTTGGAACCTTTTTTTAACAGTGGATTTTGTGGCCAAAAGGATGCAGTAATAAAGGTAAGAACTGATGTAAATTATTGTTGCATGGGTATTAAAGTAGCATTCATCAGCGCTGCAGTCAGATGAGTCGAGCACAGATAGTTCAGCTGGAAAGCAATCTTTGCCCTTACTCCTGCTTCTTAGCAGTTTACCATTTGCTACAAGGTCTCTAATCTAATGGTCGTGAGCCATTCTTGATACAATGTGGACCCAGGGCCTGAAGGGTTCCTCTAGAGTAATCCAAGCATTAGAACTATTGCTTAAGTACACACTGGTCTGCTCAATGATGCTTCATGTAGCATGGTCTTGAGATAAACATATTACTGCCCACATGCAAGCATGGGGCTGGATGAACACAGCAGGTCAAGCAGCATCATAGGAGCAGGAAAACTTGACGTTTTGGGCCTAAACCCTTCTTGTTATCTCGGATTCTCCAGCATCTGCAGTACCTTTTATCTCTAATACTGCCCACATGCATACTGGTTGCACTCTAAAATCAGCGGACAGTCGTGGTTGTCCACCCTCTGGTTCTTTTATAGTGCCTCAAATGCAGAAGGTAAAAGTAGACAGTAGCAGAATAAAGGTACCATGAATGCAGTAACAAACCTGCATATGTTTAGTATGGTTGGATCAAATGGATATAGATGCAATGGAACTATTTGCAGTTGTAGGACATTTCTGAAGTTGGGTTTATACACTCGCAAAACAGTTTATGTATCATCAATGGCAGCCAGCACCATGGGGAAGACCACTGTCATGTCAAAGCTGTGTCCATGCACTGTCAGCTTTTCCTTGGTAAATTACTGCAGCGTATTGCTCGCTACGTACACTAAGTGTCAGAGTTCTCCTTTACACAACAGTGAAAAACAAACTGTGGCATTTTAGTGATATTGCCTGCACTAGCCAGGAAGGAACCACATGAAAAGATTCAAGGCCAGGGTGAAACATTAACTCTGATTTCTCTCCACAGACCCTGCCAGCCCTGCTGAGCTTTTCCAGTAATTTCTGTTTTTGCTGCTGATATTTACAGCCACTGACGATGCTGCCCGCCCTTCTTTGAGACCACATTTCTGCTTATAACAGGTGGCCTATTTTGGGTAAACACCATCTAAGTCAAGCAAAGGCACAGCAGATACTATTCCTTGCTTAGGTTAAGGTGTGAAATCATACCCTGAAGGCCCTAGGTGGATGTGATGTCCCGCTAACACTGCCCTCCCCCAAGCCCTCAAGTACCCCTCCTCTCTGAGTTGTTTCTCCATCCCTCACTCTCCATGTCATTCTGCAGGATAAGAAAGATAGAAATTACAGCATCTGTGATTTATAGTAAGTAATCTGAGCATAACCTTTGAAGACAGATCAATGCCTTCACCACATGTCGCACCATCTCCTGAAGACCTCATCAACTTTAATGAACAACACAAACTCCAGATTCTTTAAGTAACTCATCAACAACCAGTAATCAGTCAGTCTCCAGTTTAATCTCAACTTTAAAATGACAACCAACTCTGTTTACCTCAAACCATTCAACTCTAGCACGTCAGGTGTCTGAGTTCAAAGCCAGCATAGAGAAAACCTGGATCGTCGAAAGACAATTTCATGAAAGGAATGCAGTAGTTCTAAGGAATTGTTTTATCTCTCTTTATTCTTTGAATGGGATGATGGGGGCACTGGCAAGGTCAGCAATTGTCATCCATCCCTAATTGCCCCAACACTGTGTGGCTTACTAGGGCATTGACAAGGGCAGTTAAAAGTCAACCACATTGCTGAGGGTCTGGAATCACATGTAGGCCAGACCAATTAAGAATAGCAGATTCCTTCCCGAAAGGAATTAATGAATTGGGTTAGTTTTCACTGTTGGTGATCATTATTGTGGTCACTATCTTAGAATTAGCTTTATTTTCCAGGTTTATTAATTGAATTTAAACTCTACAAGCTACCCTGGTGGGATTTGTACTTAAGTCTCCACAGTATTAGCCTGGACATCTGGGTAACTAATTCAGCGACACTGCCACTACACCACCTTATCCCAATTAAAACAATAATTTGGAACAGTTGGAATAAAATCAAATGAAGCCATAAAGGAATCAGTAAAGAACCAGGAAAGGGCCATTTTAAGATTAACGTCAGGAAATGCTCATGGATGCAGTAAGTTGAGTTGCAAAACTGGGCTTGTGCTCCTTTCAGTAAAGGAAAATGAGTGGAGTTCTGATAGTAGTATACAAGATTAAGACAAGTTTGGGTAGGATAGACAAGGAAAAGTTGTTCTGATGATGAAAGAGCTAACAGACACATTAAAGATTTTGGCCAAGAGGTGTGGGAGAAAATGATGAAGAAGTATTTTATGCACTGAGTGGTCATGACCTGGAATTCACAGCCCATGAGTTCTTTGGAAGTGGAGACATGTCAATGATTTCAAATAACAATTGAAATTTGTTGGGCACTTGAAGAAAATAATCTTGCAGGGCTGTAAGGCTCCAACAACACTCAAGAAGCTTGACATTATCCAGGACAAAGCAGCTTGCTTGATTGGCATCACATCCCTCCAATACCAATGCTCAGTAGCAGCAGTGTGTACTATCTACAAGATACACTGCAGAAATTCACCAAAGGTCCACAGACAGAACCTTCCAAACCCACAAACACTTCCATCTAGAAGGACAAGGGCAGCAGATACACTGAAATTCCACCACCTCCAAGTTCTCCTCCAAGCCACTCACCATCCTGACTAGGAAATGTATTGCTGCTCATTCACTGTCACTGGGTTAAAATCCTGGAATTCCCTACCTAAGGCATAGTGGGTTTACCTACAGCATATGGACGGCAGCATTTCAAGAAGGCAGCTCACTACCACCTTTTCAAGGGCAGTTAGGGATGGGCAAATAAATGCTGGTCCAGCTAGTGATGCCCATGTCCTAAACATGTATGAAAGAAGAGCATGAGGCTGATTGCTCTATGGACAGCTGACATAAACTTGATGGGCCAAATGGTCTCCTGTGTGCTGCAAATGACTCTACAATTCTATGGACAATGTTCTATAAACTTCCAAGAAAGAGTTGAGGAAGCAAAAGGCCTTTGAGTGTTTTTATAATCAGTTTAATATTAAATGAATGAGTTTTACTATCTTCCTGATTAATGAATTAATAAATATTCATCAGTAATTCTTGCAAGTTTCTGCAGCCGTGCATGCCTCCAACATGGTTTGATTTCATTTCCACTTATTTCTTTCTTGCTATTACGCAAGGTTAACACTGCGATTGCTTTTTCATTCCAATCATGTGTTAGTATGCACAATACGACAATGCAATTGTCAGATTTCAGTATGCATATGTTTCCCAGACACTGGAGAAGCTCTTCAAGAAGAATGCAATACTTTAAATGTGATTTCAAAGACATTTCAAACACTGCCCATGCACAGTTGTTCTGCCACTGCAATTATCTTCTGACTTTGCCTGAAGATATAAATATCAAAAATATGGAAAACAGGGCAATCATATTGCAAAACTCTCCCACTTGAATAGCTTATACTCCTATGAAAAGAAGCTCAGTTGATAAAAGCAAGCGGTAGCTGGTACTTAACACCAGGGTTTACGGCAACCTGTTTTACATTAATATGTGTTTTCACCTTTTCAATGTTAAAAGTATGCGTCAACCTTTCTACTCAAAACTGTAAACTCATTTGCCTGATTAAATTCATTGATGCCTTTTGTCCCAGGCAATATCTTTATGAATTTTAGTTTTAGTCACTGGCCACATTAATGATGAAACAAGTCTGCTTCTCAGAACTAAGGGCACTATGAATATGAAACAGTGTAACATGTGGCATCAGCAAAAGGAGTCCCAGAAGCACAAATATTAAACAGTTAATTGTGTTTTAAAGTCATTTTTATATTTATAAACAGATTTTCAAAAATGCTGATCAAGGGACTCAAAATTCCATGCCTGAAAAAAATTTATCATTTGCGTCATGGACACTAACATTAAATTTCATCTGTACAGCAGACAGCTATGTGGAATTACTTACGTTGACTCTTTTGGTGGGTTAATATTTTGTTTACTTCAAGATGTTTTATTTTCTGCACTAATAGCTGGGCCAGCAAATTTGAAATAACTTGCAATGTCACTGGATCTCACATGATATCAGGACAGTGAGATTGTGCCTCAGGTTAGCAGATTTATAATGCACTCTATACATAAAAGATAGGGAATTGTAAAAAGCAAAATCAATATTAACTATCTGTCATTTTGGCATCCATCCATCTTTGAGAGACGATGCAGCAACCATTCGTTTCAGATGGGGTGAGTTCTTATGGAGCACCTTTGCTGATGCCTAAAGAGGCCAATCTTTGACAGGCAGGATCTGCTGCAAGTGTCACGTATGAAGGCACCAGGTAGGTGTCATTGTGGATTGTTCCTTTCACTGTTGGCATCCATTGCCAAGCTGTTGTAGTCACTGGCTGTAGTGGTGGTCCATGCGAGCCCAGTGACAGTATCAACTACTTCCTCTTGCATCAGCTAAAGATCCCAAAGTGTTACATAAGACCATAAGACCATAAGACATAGGAGTGGAAGTAAGGCCATTCGACCCATCGAGTCCACTCCGCCATTTAATCATGGCTGATGGGCATTTCAACTCCACTTACCCGCACTCTCCCCGTAGCCCTTGATTCCTTGCGAGATCAAGAATTTATCAATCTCTGCCTTGAAGACATTCAACGTCCCGGCCTCCACTGCGCTCCGTGGCGATGAATTCCACAGGCCCACCACTCTCTGGCTGAAGAAATGTCTCCTCATTTCCGTTCTAAATTGACCCCCTCTAATTCTAAGGCTGTGCCCACGGGTCCTAATATCCCCACCTAACGGAAACAACTTCCCCGCATCCACCCTTTCTAAGCCATGCATTATCTTGTAAGTTTCTATTAGATCTCCCCTCAACCTTCTAAACTCTAATGAATACAATCCCAGGATCCTCAGCCGTTCATCGTATGTTAGGCCTACCATTCCAGGGATCATCCGTGTGAATCTCCGCTGGACACGCTCCAGTGCCAGTATGTCCTTCCTGAGATGTGGGGAAGACCATAAGGCGTAGAAGCAAAATTAGACCTTTCAGTCCAGTGCGTGTGTTCCACCATTCAATCATGGCTGAAACATTTCTCAGTATCATTACAAGCATGACATATTTAATATCAAGCTTGCAGATATCCTTGAAGTGGACCAATGAACACCAACTGATTATCTGGCTCCACCTTTCTCAACATACACGAAGTCACTGTGTATGCAATTGTCTTATATCCTGCCTTGCAAAGAGCTTGAAGCAATCAAGTTGCCTCTGCGCGATTTTTGCCAACAAACTTTGGAGCTCTGCTTTCAAGAAAATTCACGACACAATGTTATAGTCCAACAGGTTTATTTTAAATCACAAACTTTCGGAGTGCTGCTCCTTTGTCAGTTGGGCAGTGCATAGAAAGCTTGTGATTTTAAATATACCTGTTGGACTACAACCTAATATCATGTGACTTCTGACCTTGTCCATCCCAGTCCAACACCGGAACCTCCACTTCAAGAAAACTGCCACATGTGTTAGGGTATACTGACAATATGCTGCAGAGGATGAAGACGCAAGCTGTTAAGCTACCTATCTTGATACCTGTAAGTCATCCAAGTTTCCGTACACAAGCCATATCTGAAAAGTTATGAGAACACAGGCATTATAATCTATTAGTTTGATTCAAACAGTCAGTTTGATACTACCCTGTGCAAGTTTTGTGAATTGGCCAAAGATGATAGCTGCTTTCCCAATACATGTATCAATTTCTGGGTCAAACAACAGAATGTCTGTAACAATGGAGCTAAGGCATCAGAATTTGCTAAATACTTCAACTGGAGTGTTATTTAGTGCAATCAGGAATGGAGATGCGACAGTTGCCCTCAACCATATTCTTCTCGATGCTTATGGGGAGAACAGTTTATAGGAGAAGGAGAGATAATCCATGAGCCTTTGTAGTTGAACTTCTATAGGGTGACTAGCACAGTATCATCAGTGTAGAGGAAGTCTCTGATCATGAGGCAATATGCTTTTGACTTTGTGTTCAGATTTGTTGTACAGCTTTTCAATTGAACTGGTACGCATGTAGTCTCTTTCCATATCTGCACAGAAGATAAAAGGTCAGGAGCCTGAAGACCGTCACCCCCTAGTAATGACCTCCTACAACCTCTTCCGTCAGGCAGAAAGTACAGAAGCCTGAACACATGCACAAGCAGGTTCATGAGCAGCTTCTTTCTGGCTGTTATCAGACTGTTGAATGGACTCTAGCCTCAAATAATGTAACCTGCAATGTAACGTGTATGCCTCTCAGTCTTTCTGATCTGTACATCCTTTGCTTGCTATGATCTGCCTGTACTGCTCATAAACAAAGCATTTCACTGTATCTCGGTACGTGACAATAAAATCAATCAAATCAAAAAAGAAGATGATGTCAAACTGAGTGCGAGTGAGAACACAGCCCTGTTTCACTTTATTCCTCACAATGGAACAATTGGAAATTCAGACATCAAATTGAACAGTGCAGTGCACTCTGTCATGAAAGAAGCATATGACACTGAGGGCCTTTGCATTGGGCAGCCATTTTTCACTAAATTGTTACAGAGTCCTGCTCTGCTAATGGTATTGAATGCCTTAGTATGACCTATGAAGGTAAGATAATGAGTTACACTCTATTCCTTAAACTTCTTTTGTGTTTGGCCTTTGGAAAATATCTTGTCTACAGCAGATCTGCCAGCATGGAAACTGCTCTGTTCTTCTGGATGCACACTATTTGCAAGCAGGTGGAAAATCTATGGATCTAGGAAAGGCCTTTCCCATGGAGCTCAGGAGCAAAATGCCCTGTATTTGTTACAATCTCATCTGTTGCCTCTATTTTGTACATGTGATGATTTTCACATCTCACATCTCTTGGGACACAGCCTACTGTTTAAAAAAAATGGTTAAAAATGTGTGCCAATAGATGGGATGTTCAATGCTTGAGTAATTTGGCTAGGATTTTGTTCTAATCAGGTGTTTTGTGTTTGCTAAGATACATTTGAGATTCTCAGTACTTCCTCATAAATTGCATAGAATTACAATTTGTAGTATTGGAACCATGGAAATGGTTCGCAGGGAGGTGGAGTGGAAGGTAGGCACGTAGGACTTGGTTCCGTTGTCTTCAACTGCTCTGGCGTCTTCTTTACTCTCCCTAGCAACATTCATAATTACATACTTTATTCCAACTAACTTGATAATAAACTTGAGATAGCTGAAAGACGGTACATATTTATGTCTTGCATACATCATTGCAAGAATCCAAAATTTCGAAGAGAGCAACAATTTATGTTGCACAAGAAAAAGATGCAGATTGATTGGCAAGTTGATTCTGATTAGTTGAAGCATTGTCATGGAGGATGCACCCGGGAATTATTGTCCCTAAGGATAATCTTAAATAATTGTTAGTGCAATTCTTAGCACATATTGTTCAGTGAGTGCTGTTCAATCACAATATCTAACATTAGGTGTGATTCTAAGTTCTGAGTTTTCAAGGCATGGGCTGGATGAGCAAGGCTATCATTCTGCCTATTGTATACAGCTGAGTGAATCAGCTGTTTGATATGATATGCCAGTCACTGGAAAGCAGAGCCTACATACTTGGCATCACTGCAGAATGGAAATTCATATACCACATTACTGATTTCAGTGGTAAACGGATACCAGATACACAAGTAACACATCCCAAGGACTGGTGGATCATATTAAATGACAGACATCCAGAATTTGATTAACTCTTGGGGATAAGACAATGGATCCTTATAAAGTTACAAAAGTTCAAATCTTTTGGGAGAACAAGAAACAGAAAAGAACTACAACACAATTGACTTCTTTGCCTGATGGAACAATGGCTCATTTGAAATTAACATAGCAGGCATTGAAAGTAAAATTTGATAGTGATGAATACAGGCTACAAAAGCCATTTTGTCCAGGTACCATGAGAGGAACATCTTGAAGCAATCGCAGTTTCTCGATAAGGAGACGGATGAAGGCAACATGACTGCTATAGTGAACTAAATTATCGAGAACCATAAACACCAGTATATGAAAGCATAACAAAGGAGCATTTGCTCACTGTCAGGACCTATTCCACTCACTCTACCTATAGGAGCAGCCTCCAGCTATCCAACTAAAGTGACCATCAGAGTTACTGAATCCATCTTCATTTTTTTTCCAATACCTTCACTTTGGATAAAGAATGTTCAAGCCTACCAGGCTTACAATGATAGTACAGACTGGTCTTATGATCTTCACACATAATTTTTAAGCTTATCATCTTTAAGTCCTTGTCTCTGTATTCTTGTTGATATCTTTATCATTGTGACTTGACTAACTTACGGCAGCAGTTTTGTGATAATCTAACCAGTAATCCTGTTTCAGACAAAAGCTTTGCTGATGGTTACTTTAAGTTGAAACACTTGAAAATGAAAAAGGGATGACATGGGCTTCTACAAATTCTCAATTCATAGACCATTTTGATATGATTGTGAAAATTGCGATCTCATGTTCAGACTGTATCCATTACAAATTATCTAAACCTCAATTTTCACTAAAAAGTGGGATTTAATCTGTTGTGAAAAAAAGCAACATTTTGAATTGCAAATAATTTGGAAGATGACCAGAAGTAACAATTCAAACCGTTGGGAACCAAATCAGAATTACAACTGCAAACTTTGTTTATGAAAATACTAACAATAAATTGAGATATTTATTTTGATGTCTTAGAGTTTACGTTTGGAGTATTTAAATTGGCAGAAGTTATTATCCTCAGAAATGGAGCATTTAAAAGCGATTATTATGTAGGTACTTAAAATATGCAGTAAGGCAAAGAGACACACATTTCTAAGAATATTAGTTCAGCATTTTGATTTCAGTCTAGCTTAAATTGAATTGGAACCAGAACAGATTACATTGGCCCAAATAGAACTCAAAATAAACTGGAAATGGAGCTAGAATTTAAGGATCTGAGAGAAAAGGAATGAAGACAGGCTCAGAAACAGATGGAAGAAAGACTATCCAGTGGGAAGTACTTAGAGAGTGGCATAGATTTTCAGCTATGAAAAGCTGAAGCTGAAAATTCAATAAGACTGAGACCAAACGCAGTTTGAAGTTGCTAGGGAAAATCTTACACCTTACAACTTCAACTCCTGTATCACCAAAACAAGCACTGAAACCCTCAAGTTCTTCAATTTTGGCCCCAAGTTTGAAGAGGTAGATGTAGAATCTTCAGTTATTTCTGGTCAAGCTACAAATACCTCAGGATGTGTGGCACTGATGATCCAATACAGTTCACAGGAAAAGCCCAGGACATCTGTTTCATTCTGTCTTCTGAAGTTGGAGAATGTTACAACAGCCATCCACCACACACCAAACCCAATTAAATTGAACCGTAATGCTTAACCATGAACATGGAAATTAGGACAACAACAAAATTGGAAAACTCCAGAAATAAAGTGAATAAGACAAGAATCTCAAGTACCAACAAAATTTAAGGTAACAACAATTATTGCAAACAGCCATGGAGTTGAACCAGTGGTTCAACTGTTCCCTGTATGCCTCTGGATCTGTTAGCTGAATCACAAGCATTGCTTGTCAGCCAACAGAGAATGAGTTAATCCTAAGAAACCAAAATATTGGTTTTGCTGAAATGAAAAATGGCATTACATGGCATAGCATTGGTACCAGATCTATGCTGTTGAGTTGACTGGCTTCATATAAGACTGCAATAATACGCACAATACATTGCCCTGGAGGTATTTTTCTTCAGTTAAAATATCAAGGGATTCAGAGTTGAAGTACAAAGTGGTCACGGTCTAATTGACAGGCAGACCAAGCTCAATACGCTTAATGGTATATTCTGCGCTATGTTCCTAAACATGCTGTTTGCTGCAGCAATGGCAGAGACAACAAGAAATTCTCAGCTCATTCTTTGTTCAGCATTGAATTAGGAACAGTCATGTGGTAGTTAAGGGTCTGATGCAATCACTTTTAGCACTGCTGGTCTGAAAAGCTGAAGAAAATCTGATCAAGTTTACCAGTTCTAATCATTAATCTACAACCTGGGTGAACATAGAGGTGAGGCCTGCATCAGGTTTAACTGTGATGACTTCCATTCTCCATGGTCAGGCCTGAATATTGAGAAGATGTTTGTGAAACCCCATGCCAGCATGAGTTATAGTCTTCAACAGAGCAGAACAGAATAGTTGGGAAGAAAAAGGATACCGTGCTTGTAATTTTACAAGTTTGTACAGTCAACTCAAAAAAAATTAGAATTATTTTTCGCTCTCAAGAAAAATACAAAAATGAAGAATTACTGAAACTGTGAAATGAGAAAGAACGAGGGGGCACAGTTTGAAAGTAATTCGTATAAGTGATATGACAAAAGACATTTTCATATGAGGAATGTTTAGAGTCTTGAACAGACTGTTTGAGACTGTAGCAGAGGCTGGTTCAATTGAGATATTGAAAAACAAGCATGGATATTTGAAAAAGAACAATGTACAAGATTACAGAGAGAAGGCAAGAGAACGGCAAGAGAAGTGAGATGCTCCTTTGCTGAGGTAGCGCACATACCATGGGCCAAATTACCTGCTTCTGCACTGTAACAATTCTGTGCAATGAGTAGATAGTTCAAATTAAGCAATTTTACTGAGGTAGCACAGCTAATAACAAAAGAATTGCCACAGGAACATTAATAAGTGTAGTAAAATACCAAATAAATAATTGAGATGAACAAGTTGAAAATCTTAGTACCATACTATATAAGTAAATCTAGTCATTTGAAAATATACTCAGTGATCGTGATTTGCTTCCTGCCAACATCCTATTCATTCAAAACGCTGACAATTATATCTGGATCAGTGAAATGCAGTGGAATTAACATTCTTGCTGTCAAAATAAAACATCTGTAATTGAAAATGTTGTCTGTGTTGTCAGTTGCTTTCCTATTAATTGTGCAGAATCTCTGCCTGTGGATGTGGAGGATAGGGGATTTGGGGATTGAGGAAAAGGGTAAGTAGCATTTGCCGTCACCTAACTTGGCCTCTTCCTTACCCTCACGAGCAACATTCTCCAGCACAGCATTATTAATTTTGATGTTGGCCAGCTCTGGATGTAAGAACCTCCTCATCAAATCAGAGATTCAAACTCAAGGCTGTTGTAACAGAAAGCATCAAGAAAGCTGTCAAAGTCAGCTGGAGATGCCCCTGGGAGATTCTCAATGGTGTCAGATGAAGCTGCTTCCTCTGTTGGTGGTCTGAATTAGTACTGCCGTTGGCAGCCGATTCTACTTTCAACTCCACTGTGAAAAACAGCTGATGTATATTGTCAATACAGCATCAAAAAAAAATTCACTTCAGCATCATATCTGACCACTGTCTCCTGATGTACAGAAGGATGTTTTTTTTCTATAGGAGAGTACAGCAAAGGTTTGCCAAAATCATTCCTGGGATGGCAGGACTGACATATCAGGACAGACAGAGTCAGCTGGGATTCTATTCAGGAGTTTAGAAGAAAGAGGCAGGGGAGAATCTCATAGAAACCTACAAAATTCTAACAGGGTTAGATGGGTTAGATGCAGGAAAGATGTTCCCGATGGTGGCGGAGGTCCGGAACCAGGGGTCATAGTTTAAGGACAAGGGCCAAACCTTCAGAACATTTCCACAAAGGACACCAACATCATACACACCATGGCTGATAACAGAGGTACCTTCTGCAAGATTGAGATCCATCAAAGCTCTACTATCCATGTCCTAATTCATATCAAATCACCATCCAGACATTTCTCTCTATACAATGACTTCTACTGATTCCTGGATAATGTGGAATAAATAGTTAACTACACATTTATTCCAATAACGGCTATGTCCATAACAAACTATGCCATACTGATGCCAGATCACATGGATTGGGGATCCAAGATTGTAGACCTGAGGTGTCCTCATTTACCATCCATTGTATACAGTTATTAACAATAAAGCCTGCTAATATTCACCTACAAGAACGAGGACCTCATCTCACTACAGTCAGTAGCAGATAAGGTACAGGAGTGAGTGAAGGGATGAATTGGAGGCACACCTAAATGTATATACTCTTTTAATTATGGCATTTTAAGCATTGTCATTCGCAATCACACCACCAGTGGTACCCTCCTAAGGCTTGAAGATTTGGAATTCCCTCCCTAAATCTCCTCATTTCTCTATCTCTCTTTCCTCCTTTAAGAGGGTCCTCCAAACCTTTTGACCAAGCTTTTGGTCATTTGTGGCAGCTTTATGTCTCACAACTGAGCTGTTACCAACTCTGTATTAAGCATTGTGCAGCAGCTTCTGCCACATTTGCTGCTGAGGAAGGCTGTGGGTTGAGAAGGCACACTGCCTCTGTTTTTCCCTCTGGATCTACTTCATGGCTCGTTGAACTTTTAGCTTCTAGTCAACTTTTTCAACAGCCTTCCAAACAGTCAGCCTCCAGAGATCAAGGCTTTCAGCAACTGTCTCCCAGTTTCCAATATCAATGTTCATCACCTCCAGGTCTGCTTCCCAGTGTCCTTGCAGTGGAGGGATGGATGCTCAGATAGTTTTGACCCTATAGCCAATTTGTACATAAAGTCTGAGGATAAACGGCTGTCAATTCATCCAATGAAAGTAGTTGAACCAACGTAGATGTCACTGGCTTAATAATAAGTTGATAATAATAATATGCTGAATTAGTAGACTCCAGAACCAGTCAGTGACTTTATCCATCAAAAGATGCAGAGTATACTTCTGAGACAGCAAAGGTGGGAACTGTTCAGCCTCTCCTCCTGCTGAGCATATGTTGGCTCAATGAAGCCTGTTCACTTTGGCAGGCTGAATAAAGTAAAAACTAGTACTAATTGCACCAAAGACGACAATAGAGTTCTGAGATACAGAGGGTTATAGGCATTTGTGTCTGCTTATTTAAGGAATGATGTAAATGAATTGGAGATGGTTCAAAAGAGTTTTACTAGATTGATATCTAGACTGAGGATAGTTGGTCTGGCTGGGCTTGTTTACCACTGAACTTTAGAAGATTGAGAGGTGATTTGATCGATATACATAAGATCATGAACAGTCTTGATAAGGTGGATGTAGAAAAGACATTTGCTCTTGAGGCTCAGTGCAGAACGAGGTGGCATTGTTTTAAAATTAAAGATTGTCCTTTTAGGACAGAGTTCAGGAGAATTATTTTCCCTCAGAGAGTTGTGCAAGTTTGGAACTCTTTGCCTTAAAAGAGGTGGAGATGGGGTCATTAAATATTTTTAAGGCATATGTTGATAGATTCACATTAGGCAAGGATATCGAAGGTTACTGTGGAAAAATGGAAATGTGGAATTCAGAACACAAACATGTTAGGACTGATTTTAATGAATGTCAGAGCTGCATCTTTTCATCTGGGTCTCTTCTTTCTGAAAGATGGCAAAGGCCAGGGCATGAATATTCAAGGATAAATAAAATTTCAGAAGGGCAGGAAAATAGGAAAAAGGCAAAAAGGGTAGCTTTGTTAATTAAAGATAACATTAGTACAATACAGAGAGATGACCTTAGTTCTAAGACCAACTTGCAGAATCAGTCTAGGTAGAGATAAGAAATAATAAATGTAGGAAGTCACCTGAAAGAATAGATTATAGGCCCTCTAACAGTAAACACAGCATACAACAAGGTACGTAGGAAGCTATAACGGAAACTTGTGAGAACAATGCAGTGATAACAAAGGGTGACTTTAATTTATGCATAGATTGGACAAATCAGTTTGGCTACAGTAAATAAACAAATCATGCTACCACTGGATAAGAGGGGCACCACAATAGTGGTGAGTGAGGCAGCCATGGGATGATCCTACGAGGAAGTTCACTAGGCCGCGCAGAGAGAAAACCTCTATGAAACCCAACAAAAAGGCCACTTTGCCAAAATATGGTAACAGTCAGCCCATGGAATTCAAAACAGAAACTGATGAGCCATGATCCTATTGAATGGCAGTGACCATAAGATATAAGGGCAGAATTAGGCCATTCAGCCCATCAAGTCTGCTCCATAATTTGATTAAAGCTGAAATGTTTCCCATTCTCCTGCCTTCTCCCCAAAACCTTTGATCCCTTTACTAATCAAGAACCTATCTATCTCTGTCTTAAGTATACTCAATGACTTGGCCTCCACAGCCTTCTGAAGACTGAAGAAATTCCTCCTCATCTCAGTTCTAAAGGGTCATCCCTTCACTCTGAGGCTGTGTCCTCAAGTCCTAGACTCTCCTACCAATGAAAACATCTTCTCCACTTGCAGGCTGAGGGGCTGAATGGCCTACTTCTGCACCTGCTTTGTTTGTTTCTATGTTACCTAGTCCAGCAGAGTCATTGTTTTCGTTTGGGGAAAAGATTTCTTGGTCTGGTTTACATGTGGTTCATGAATCAATTTGCTTGACTATTATAAAAAAAGGTACTGCTGATGCTGAAAATCTAAAATAAAAAGAAAATGCTGGAAATATTCAGCATAGCTGCTGAAAGAGTTAACACTTCATGTTGATGACTTTCATCGGGAATCCTGATGAAAATCTTATAGGTCCACAACCTAAAAGGTCTTTATCTGTGTTTCTCTTTGAACAAGGTCAGAAGTAACACGACACCAGGTCATAGTCCGACAGGTTTATTTGAACTCACAAGGCTTCGGAGCACGGCCCCCTTTTCAGGTGGACTCCACCTGATGAAGGAGCAGCACTCTGAAAGCTTGTGATTTCAAATGAACCTGTTGGATTATAACCTGGTGTCATGTATCTTCTGACCTGTCCATCCCAGTCCAACACCAGCACCTCCACATCATCTCTTTGAACAGGCATCAACAAACATGCTGAATATTTACAGGATTTTCTGGTTGACTTTAAGAGTACCTTGAAATGTCCTAGCAGGCCATTCATTTGTGTCACCCATCATCTTACAGCAACTAAGATTAGGCAATAAATAAAACATGATCTTGTGATGAATGCTCACACAAGAATAATGAATCTTCAACCAAACCTTCCTGATATTTAATGATACGTGTCTCACAGATGGAATTTACCTCCCACTTTAGAAAGCTTGCTTAAACGTAAAACTCTCCTTTGTAAAGCTCTTAAAACTAATTCTCTTTAGTTATTTATGTAATAAACATTTTATGACCAACTTCATATTGTGTGAGGACAGAATGTAAGTTTCGAAAACATGTCTCACTTTTCAGCAATATTGAAGTCTTTGTTACCAAGTGATCAGTCAAACACAATTTTGTACATTATTTCAGCACTTTCATGCCATCACATCTTTTCTTAAGTGTGGTGCCCAGAATTACACAAAATACTCTTTTTTTAATCTCTTATAAAGGTTCACTGTAACCTCGTTGCTTTTTCTGTGTATAAAGCTTGAGATACCACACATCTCAATGACTAATTTTCAAACCGCATTGTTATCTTCAGAGACTGGTGCATATAAGCATCAAAATTCCCTGCTCTTACACACTCTTTAGAATTGTGCCCTTTATTTTACATTGCTTCTTCTTGTTCCTCCTATCAAAATGTATTAAGTTTCATTTCTCTGCATTAAGTCTGACACATGTTCACCTTTCGACCAACCTTCCTGTGTCCTCTTGAAGTCTATCACTATCATCTGCACAGATAACAATACTTCTAAGTTTTGTATCATTTGCAAGGACTGAAATATCCAACTTTGTATCTATGCTGCCACTGTCCTCTTTATTCATCAGCTTTGAATTTGATAACAAGACTGTTGTGGGGTATTTTATCAAATGCCTTTTGCAAGTCCATGTACATGGCATCAACTGCATTATTCTCATCAAACCTCTCTATCATGTCATCTGAAAACTCCAAAATGTTAGTTTAACAAGGGCTTCCTTTATCAGGATACTCACTGAAGAACCTTGATCATGGATACATAAACGCATAGGATCATGAAGGACCATTCATAGCCAATTGTCTGATTTGTCAAACAGCACCAATATTTGTGCTTCATGATACTATTGTGGTCCTACATTAAATGTACATTTCAGCAGTGAACATTTTATACTCGCAGTTCATTCATAAACATCAGCAGTATCCTTACAAATGAGTAGTTAAGAGGAAAACATATTCCACTGAGTTGAAACAATGTCCCTCAGGGATGCACTCGGAAGATTTTTGCCTGCTTACTGAATCCTCCATTGTCACATATTACAGTGTTTGATATTTTAAAGGTAGTCTGGGAATGGAAGCTTTGTTCAGGGGTTCTCCTCATCAAACATCATTACTCTCCGGGCAATGGATTGAAAACTGTGCATTGAATGAAGAAACTTGTTTCTGGTCAGCAGTTTTAAAGCATAAAAAATGATAACGAATGATCACTAAGAAAAAATAAGTACATATCTCTCATCATCACATTTAGCAATTTTGGGGAATTTGGAACAATGTACTTCCTCTTTATACCAAAGAAATAAAAATAAAAACTTTTAAACATTTTTTTTTAAAAGCAGTCAGGAAAATATAATGATTACTTGGATCCATGAGGATTATGAATCAAGTAAGCCACTTATTTGTGTCATAGAATAACATGTTCCAAGACCATTTGCTCCTAAGAGGTAACCACTCAATTAGTTGGAATACACTTGCAATTTTCCAATAAACTGTCTGAATGTATAAAACCCACTTCATCAATGGAGTGGGATCTCTGATTCCAACCAGTCTGATTTGAATGAACAATTTTCACTCCTACTTAAGCCAAACATCCTCTCTATGCAATAACTTAATTTACAACGTATTCTTTAACACAGAGGCAGGGTATTTGTTACTATACAGTACCTGTTTGCAACATCAGTAAAGATTATGTACAGCTCAATTCATGAGCAAACCATTCACTTCCATGGAGGCAGACACTGATCAGACAGATGTGTATGACTGCGAGGTGAATGGCTACTAACTTTTCAGTAGTAATCTTTTAACTTGCTCTGCCTTGGAATGTAACTGATAGATAAATTTATGGTTAAAATAACCATTAAGATAAAATTCAATTGCAGAAAAATTAAACGATGATATCCATCATAAGCCCTTTGCACACTATATTACTGAGAAAGGGATAAAAGGTACTGCAGATGCTGGAGAATCCGAGATAACAAGCAAGGGGCTGGATGAACACAGCAGGTCAAGCAGCATCATAGGAGCAGGAAAACTTGATGTTTCGGGCCTAAATCCTTCATCAGAAATGGGGGAGGGGAAGAGGGTTCTGAAATAAATAGGGAGAGAGGGGGAGGTGGATAGAGGATGGATAGAGGAGAGGATAGGTGGAGAGGAGGCAGACAAGTCGAAGAGGCGGGGATGGAGCCAGTAAAGGTGAGTGTAGGTAGGGGGTAGGGAGGAGATAGGTCAGTCCAGGGAGGACGGACAGGTCAAGGGGGCGGGATGATGTTAGTAGATGGGAGATGGGGGTGGGGCTTGAGGTGAGAGGAAAAACAGGTTAGGGAGGTGGAGATGAGCTGGGCTGGTTTTGGGATGCGGTTGGGGGAGGGGAGATTTTGAAGCTTGTGAAATCCACATTGATGCCATTGGGCTGTAGGGTTCCCAGGCTGAATATGATTTGCTGTTCCTGCAGCCTTCAGGTGGCATCACTGTGGCATTGCAGGAGGCCAAGGATGGACATGTCATCTGAGGAATGGGAGGGGGAGTTGAAATGGTTCGCGACTGGGAAGTGCAGTTGTTTGTTGCGAACTGAGCGCAGATGTTCTGCAAAGCGGTCCCCAAGACACCGCTTGGTTTCCCCGATGTAGAGGAAGCCACAACGGGTACAGCGGATGCAGTATACCACATTGGCAGATGTGCAGGTGAACCTCTGCCTGATGTGGAAAGTCTTCTTGGGGCCTGGGATTGGGGTGAGGGAGGAGGTGTGGGGGCAGGTGTACCACTTCCTGCGGTTGCAGGGAAAAGTGCCGGGTGTGGTGGGGCTGGAGGGGAGTGTGGAGTGGACAAGGGAGTCGCGGACGGAGTGGTCCCTCCGGAAAGCAGATAAGGGTGGGGAGGGAAAGATGTCTTTGGTGGTGGGGTCTGATTGCAGATGGCAGAAGTGTCGGAGGATGATGCGTTGGATCCGGAGGTTGGTGGGGTGGTATGTGAGGACGAGGGGGATTCTTTTTCGGTTATTGTTGCGGGAACGGGGCGTGAGGGATGTGTTCCGGGAAATGCGGGAGACACGGTCGAGGGCGTTCTCGACCACTGTGGGGGGGAATGTTGCGGTCCTTGAAGAATGAGGACATTTGAGGTGTGCGGCGTAACCTGCTGTGTTCATCCAGCCCCATGCTTATTACTGAGAAAGGATTCATTTTTGTGCATTGTTCAAAATAATGCCAGGCTCCAATCAATTTTTTTTTTCATGTCATCTATTCTTTATCTCATTTCGTGTTGGGAAGGTTACATATTGAGACTTATAGATTCAAAACCTATGATTTAATTGAAAGGTGATATTTGGTTTACATTGCACAAGTCAAGCAAAAACTATGTGCAAAACTGATTACTTGTTAATCTCAACAGCTTCTTTTTCTAATAGCTCGGATACATGTGGGGTGCATCTGCCAAAATGTTTGATATTTTTCAGAAATCTGATTATTTGATGTAATGTTCCCCTCAAATTACCATGCTGAGTGTTTAATGTCGCTGGTCTAAATATCACACATCCCTGACCAGCAGACAACCAGCATACTGTCTGTATCACAATCCAGTGCACATAGCCATTCTAGTCTGAGCAGTGAAGATATACTTACCCTCGGACGGCATGTATGAGCCGCAGAGATGGATACGCTGTCTGAATATTCAGTCTGTTCTTCAGTATCAGTTCATTTACATATTCAACGTATTTTTCCCCACCTTTGACCATGAACGCAGGGATCCACAGAACACTGTCATTCAACACTGTCAGCCTGTCGACAAATTTCTCTCGATCTGTCTCACTCCGAAGACTTCCGAAAGCTCTTTGCACGACTGATGGGTTCATAGTGACAAAATCAGATTTGAGTCCGACATCATCAGCGTATTCTACAAGGGGTGCAAGATTACACCTGCAGCAAATAAAAACAAGTATGTTCATTAGATTGTGTTCTATTTAATGTATTTATTCGGACTAAGAAATAAATGACAGCCTATGGAAATAATCAGAAGCTATTTAAGCATTCAGTAGTATTTAACGTGGGTACGATTTTTGTTCTTATCACACAAATGTACAAAAAAAATCCGTTTGCACCAATTTTCAGGTGCAGGGTCTGCCATCTGCAATCTCTCCAGATCAGTGTGAAATGAGGCGGGCAGCAGGTAAAATTCATATACTTGGCTCATTTCCCTGATTATAGCATGACCATAAGTTACTCCCATGACCCAATACTCCTTGTGCACTGCTATCTGCTTCTGCACAGTTTAAGTGGTCGACTGGTGTTCCCAATAATGCAGGTGCTGCAGGTCAGTTCAATTCTGTACTGGATATCTGGTGGAGGAGACATCAATGAAATGAAAACATCTTTGGAGCAGCTCATATTGATGTACACTGAGGAATGTGGAGAATAGACATGTCTACTGCATAATCTCCAGTCACTAGATGGAAGCAGTAAAGAGTCGAGCTGCAATGTGAAACACAGCAAAACACAGAGTTGGGAGTTGATCCTTTCTACTGTGGAAGTGGGGTGTGTTTGTATGGCACTATGGTGTGGCCGACTGATGATAGCACTGGGGCTTCTGCTGGTTGCTGTTTGAACTTCCACTTCAGCACAGCGGGTGGGTGGGGCAGTTCTGTCTTAGGCTGATGTCTTAGCTATTGGGAATGAGATGGGCCAAGTGGATCCATTGCTTGAAGAGAAACACACATTTCCATGGATATTAACAAGGCAGCAACTAATGTTTTACTCTGAGATTTAGGTTTAACCATTGATAGTTTTCACTACAATAGCATCCAATGCATTTTTTCCAGAGCAGTAGCTCCTGAACACATATAGCCTTAAGTTAATGATTCCACATTTACTTCCAAGTAATTCATTACCTCAGTGATTTCAAGTTTTCATAGGTCACAGTAAGCTGAGTGACCTTTTGATGACAGCTATGTAACTATTCTCTCTTCTGTGCAGTCCCCCCTTCCCCCAACTCATGCAGTATCATTCTTTTCCCCATCTTTGAATCCAGCCTCTCTTTTCCCCCCTGCTTACAGCCTTTGTGTCTTTCAAACTACTGCAGGTGCATTCTCCTGTTTCTTCCTATCCTCCTTGAAGCCTTTATGTGACTCCCTATCCCCCTTGTAGCCTTCCCATCTCCCCTCTATCCTTGCAGCCTCTCTGTTTCCCCTCAATCCACTTGCAACCTCCCTGTAGCCCCTTCTTACAGCTCCTTTCACAACACACTGGACACATATTGCTGTAGAGCTGTAGAAAACCCTCCTGGATATGTTCTAGGATCTGTTATCCCTCTCTGCTTTTTACTCTATGAATAGACGTTAGGTGGTACAGAATGCACAGGTGCAGCGTGTATACATGTTCTTTCTTTCTGTAAAGAACGTGGACCCGGGTGTTAATATACTTCCAGTAAGCACAAGTACACTTCACTTTGATCCCAACGAAATCAATTATCAGTGCAATTACTCTCACACTCAGGATTATTTGACAAATGTTGTGTTTCGCAAGTATAGAATGATTGATCACAGTCAGTAACTTGTCTGTTGTGAAAAACTAAAGGGATATGCTGTGAGAGGCTTCAACAGTTTTTGGGATATATGGCCAACATATAAAGCATAACGCAAGCTGCATATGTTAATAGATAAGGCCCTATTCTTCATAGACAGAAGTAATATATGCACCCATAGCATAAGTTTAATCTCAACAATGTTGGTGACAACCATTTTCCAAATAGTTTCTTAAGCAATGAGTTGACCAATCAGGATTAACCTGCCTGGTTTAAAGTTTAAACAAAGCTTGGCAGTTAGCTGCTTGTCATCATCTAAGTGATGTATTTTCTTTGGCAATATCTCTATCACTTACACTCCAATTGCCAACTAACTATCACTCTCCTCTCAGGCAGTATGAATGTTATTTTCCCTTTACATTGAGGTTTCTTGCAAGGGTAAACTAAAAAGGTCAACCTAGCTGAATTAGAATTTCTACAATTAAAATGTTTGTTCTCAGTCTATCTTTATCCTGTTCCACAACTACTGTGTTGAAAAAGCGAGGGAGTGGTAGACTGCGTAATTACAGGCCAGTCAGCCCAACTAACAGTGATGGGAAAATTATTGGAAATATTTTGAGAGATAGGATAAATAAGATGACGCAGATTAATCAGGGACAGTTAATATGAATTTGTTACAAGTAAATCACTGCGAATAAAATTGATTGAATTTTTTGAGGAAGTAACAAGGATGGATGATGAGGGTAGCATGTTTCATGTATTCTAAATGGATTTTAGGAGGGCTACTGACAATGTCCAATGTGACAAACTGGCATACTGACCTCTACATTGTGAAGGCTGGAGCACCAGCTTTCAGACACCCTGGACCATGACTCCACCATTGAACACTAGGCCATTGTGTCCACAACATTTCATCCAGTGATCTCTGCTGCCTCCAAGCTCACAGTCCCTCAAACCTACATAGCCCACTTCCATCTCCTTCCCAAAATCCACAAACAGGACTGCCTGGGAAGACCCATTGTTTCTGCCTATTCCTGCCACATATAACTCATCTCTTCCTGCCACGAGATGACTGTTTTTCTCCCCTTATCCGTCCCTTCCCACTTACATCCACAATTCTTTTGACACTTTGCATCAGTTTCAGAATTTCCAGTTTGCAGGCTCCAGCCGCCCTCCTCTTCACCATGGACGTGCAATCCCTCTACGTGTTCATCCCCCATCAGAACAGTCTCAGGCCTCTCCACTTCTTCCTGGATAAAAACACCTTCTCCTTTAACTTCTCCCACATTCTTCACACCAAAAGTATAGCCATGGGCCCCAGATATGCCTGTCTCTATGAGGTACATGGAACATTCCTTGTTCCAGTCCTACTCTGGCCCCCACCCACAACTTTTTCTCTAGACACTGATGATATCATTGGTACTGCTTCTCTCTCTTGTCCAGAATTAGAAAAATTAATAAATTTCACTTCCAATTTCCATTCCGCCCTCACCTTCATCTGGTCCATCCCTGATGCCTCCCTTCCCTTTCTTGACATCTCTGTTTCCATTCCTGGGGTAGGTATGACACCAATATCCACTACAAACCTGCTGACTCCCCCAGTTACCTGGACTATACATCCTCACACTCTACTTCTTTTAACTATTCTATTCCATTCTCTCAGTTCCTCCGCCTCTACTCATCTCTTCTGATGATGCCAACTTCAACAACGGAGCCTCTGCAATGTCCACCTCAGAGCATCGATCATAGAACAGTACAGCAACAATACAGGCCCTTCGGCCCACCATCTTGTGCTGACCTATTATCCAACTCTAAGATCAAACTACCCTGCATACCCTACATTTTACTATCATCCATGTGCCTATCCAAGAGTCACTTACATGTCCCTAATGTATCTGACTCCACTACCACCACTGGCACGGCAATCCACGCACCCACCACTCTCTGTGTAAAGAACCTATCTTTGACATCTCCCCACTCCTCCTCCACATCCAGTGCTTCCTCACATTCCCACAGCACCTTCACCTGCAATTGCAGAAGGGGTAACACCTACCCATTTACTTTCTCTCTCCTCACTATCTAAGGCCCCAGACACACCTTCTCGTGGAAACAACAATTTACTAACACTTCACTCAATCTAGTTTACTGTATTCAGTGCTCACAATGTGGTCTCCTCTACACTGGGGAGATGAACAGCAGACTTGGCAACCACTTTTCAGAATTCCTATGTTCTGTCTGCAAAAAGACCCTGAGCTTCCTGATGTATGCTACTTCAACATACCACCGTGTTCCCTGGCCAACATCTCTGTCTCAGGCTTGCTACAATGCTTCCGCAAAATTCAGCACTAGCTGGAGGTATAACACCTCATTTTCTGCTTGGGAACCCTGCAACGTTCTGGACTTAATATAATGTTCAATAATTTTAGGGCTTGACCACCCTCTCCAATGTCCTTACCCCAACCTCCACACACCAGGCCTTGTCATCACATGGGCAGCTACCACACACAACCCAATGTCAGCCACTAACAGTCCCCATTAGCTTCTATTCATTCCAACAGGCTGACCTTTACACATTCCTTTGTCCAACTACGTTTCTTTCTCTCTGGGCTCTATCTCCACCTACAGTTTACTCCTCCCCCTCTCCCAACCCTTCTTCAGGAAATATGCTAACCTTTTCCTAGCTACAATCAGTTCTGAAGAAGGGTCACTGCACCCAAAATGTTAACTCTGCTTTCTGTCCACAGATGCTGCCAGACCTGCTGAGTTTTTCCAGTAATTTCTGATTTTTTTTTTCTGGTTGCCAGCATTCGCAGTTCCTTGTTTTTTTTTTAATGACAGACTAGTCAGAAGTTTAAAAGTTAATGGAATCCAAAGGATAATGATAAGTTGGATCCAAAATTGGTTCGCTGGCAGAAAGCACAGGGCAATGGTTGACAAATGCTTTTGTAACTGAAAGGTTTTTCTCAGTTGGTTGGAACATGGTACTGGGTTTCTTACTGTTCGTTGTTTATATCAATGATTTAAACTCAAATGTAATGGACACGACTAAGAAGTTTGCAAATGATATTGAAATTGACCAGCAGTCATTAGTGATCAAGAAAACTGAAGTCTACAGGAAAATATCAAAGGACAGTCACGTAGACAGAAAAGTGAAAAATAAAACTCAATCTTGATAATTATGAGGTAATGTATTTGGGGAGGCTAAAAGAAATGCAAGTATACACAATAAATGGTTGGTTCCCCAGAAATGTAGAGGAACAGAGGATGTTAGAATGCATGCCCACAGGTAACAGGGTCCCTGAAGGCAACAAGACAGATGGATAAATTAGTCAAGGAAGTACACAGGAGATTTTTCTTCATTGGTCAAGGTTGTGAGTATAAGAACAGGGAAGTTATGCTTGAAGGAGACAGTAAGGACTACAGATACTGGAAGCCAGAGTCTATAGGTGGGAGGCTGGAAAAGCACATTTACCTGCTCCTTGGATTCTGTCTGACCTGCTGTGCTTTTCCAGCCTCACACCCACAGGGGTGTAATGATTGCTTTAGAAAATGTTTAATGCCAATATTTCACAATTATTTCCAGTAATCATACTTATTTAAATAGGATGCAAAAGAACCAGTGTTTTCTCATTTTTCAAGCCTCTATATCTCATACAAGAATCGAAAAACATAGCAGATGGTGAAAAATGGATTCAATGTGCATCTGGAGTTTTAAAAAATTTAGGCAAATGGCCAACGGACAATGTAACTATTGTTTATTATTGTTAAAAAAAAACCTGCCAAGTTCACTAATTCCCTAAGGGAAGGAAATTTGTCACCTGTTACCTGGTCTGGCCCAAATGTTACTCCAGACCCAGACCAGCAACGTCATACTTAATGTCATCTGAATAATTAAGGATGGGCAATAAATGATGGCCTAGTCAGCGACACCCACATCTCATGATAGACAGGGCTCAGAATCAGCTGGGCCAGTGCCACAATTGGAGACACATTGGCCATACCACCAAAACAAGGGCTAGATGCTTCTGTCCGGTAGCAATGATCAAACACTGAGAATCAATTCTTTTCCATGTAGAAGGAATCAGGGACAAGCAGCTGACAAATGGACAAGAAGAACTGGTATCACAACTCAAAGATATGCCTTATTCATAGTACAGGTCACACAGATCAACTCCTTGACATGACAGCCCTATCTCTGTGAAAACTAGGGTCAAACAAAGATGTTTCATTATTTCTTCCTTTTTCTCATTGCAATACATTATCTCACCTTCAACAAACTATGGATGACATGGAGGTAATATGAATAATTGATGGGTAACCAGAAGTGAAAGAGAATAGAAAGAAAAATTGAAAAGGAAATGGAAGAGTGGAAATAAGAGGTGGAAGGAAAAAACAGAGATAACTCAGTATGTTCTTCCCAGGTTTGGCTCAACATGACAAAATCAACAACTGGGTTGAGTCGCTATGGGCTTGGTATTATCAGTAACACACCACCAATATTAACAGGTACAGCCAAGACATTTTTCTTTGTCTATTTGCACAAATAGATTTTTGAGTTTTTAAGATTTGTAAGTGACTTTGACAGTTTTCTAGGAAATGGTATATAACTTTTTAAGCATCTCCGTATTACCTAATCTGATGGCTGAAGGATCAGCTTTTGCATGTTCTGTTTCTTGTTATTCTTAAATCATTCTGGTATTTTTATTGTACTCAATAATTCTTTCACCATTGAAAAGGTGCTTTTGTTCTGACCATCCTCCATGTGTTTCTGCCCCCACTCCCTTTCCAAGTTTCCTCTGTGTTTTTATCTCCTCGGTTTCCAATGCAAACTATTTTTTCCTTCAGAGATACTAAGAACTGCCGATGCTGGAGTCAGAGATAACAGTGTGGAGCTGGAGGAGCACAGAAATCATTTCTGAAGAAGAGTCCTGACATGAAACATCAACTTTCCTGCTCCTCTGATGCTGCCTGGCCTGCTGTGCTCCTCCAGCTCCACACTGTGTTATCTCTGACTCCAGCATCGGCAGTTCTTAGCATCTCTGAAGGAAAAAATAGTGCTTATAAGTACATAGACATAGTTTTTTATGATTTTTTTATTTCTTTAGCGTAATAAACTTACTGTCTTGTTAAAATAATCTTGGCAGCCTGGTGTGAATATATTCAAAGACTAACCACTCTGGTAACAAACTGCAAAGTAATACTTGTGGTCTATCAAGCCAGGTTTCATTCTGAGGTCTTACTTGTCTGGTGTTACCATCAGCTGGGATCATAACACAAGCAACGCTTACTCAGTAAAGATCACTGACGCTCAGTTTTGGTTCCACCGGGGCCACTTGGTGACTGACTTCATTACAGCCTTGCTCCAAACATGATCAAAAGAGCTGCACTCCAGACGTGAGGTGAAATATGAAGACAACATTTGATTGAGTATGACAGTAAGGGACAGTAAGTTTTAAAATCAGTAAGGATTATGGAGATAAAGCAAGAAAGTGGAGTTGAGGATTATCAGGTCAGTCATGGTCAAATTGAATGGCAGAACAGACTCAATGGGCTGCATGGTTTATATCTGCTCTTACATCTTATTGTCTACAGTGAGTATATATTTAGCTTTGAATAAGTTTATTCCACTATTAACTACAGTAAAGCTGTATTTTGTTTAAGGCTGTTCAGATTCCAAACCGCCATGTTTAAAATTAAGTCAGCAATTAGAAAGTGAGATGTAGCAAGGTTAGTAATAGACAGGTTGACTGCCCTGAAATGGGCTGTGCAACTGTATTTGGTGTATGAAATTCGCAACTTATTGTAAATCAGCAGAGGGCTCTTGAGCTGATCCCCGTATGCATGTGTGAATAAACCAATATATTTTGGGCTTGAACTGCTAAGTGTCAACTCTTATTTAACACTGCCCACTGGGCCCTTCACTGTTGTTTCCAATGCAAGCCCAATTCTCCCATTTACCAGAGCTGGAGGTACTTGCCACTGCTGGGATTCCCCAGGATATACCCAGGCTGTTATGTGCAGCCATTAGTGTTGGTGCAGGTGGGGAAGGTGCTAAAGTGTCCTGAGTGAGTAAGTAGGCAGCACAGAGAACATGCAGTTTTAATATTACAGGGGTTTGCGGGGTGGGAGGCTGTAGTGTCAAACAATTTTACGTGCTGTTATCCAACCAGAAAAACACAGGCACTCCAGAGCTGCTCTACACTCATGTTCCACTCATGCTTCCCAGACACAGCAGATAACAGCAAATTGACACCCTGCTATGCCAGGAGATGTCAATGTCGTGGTGACGAGGACTGTGCTAAGGAGGGCCATCCTCCCATCAGGACTGTTAGAGGAAGCCAGAACACCAAACCCTGCCAGCTTGGTTCAAGTCAAAGCAGTCTCCACAGTCCAGAGGAATGCCCAACAGTGTAGGAAGAAGGGGAACAATCTTCTCTGCTTAGTTACACCACATTATCTTTGCGACCTGACTCTCATTGTCTCTCTACTGTACCCACCTCCCACCAAGGCTCACGCTCTAACAGTGCATCCAACATCGCATCTCATTCACTCTCTCCTACCCAACTCTACATGGAGAGGCTTGGCATTCATTGGCAAAAACTGGGACCGCATCTGTGGAGACAACTAGATATCAACGTCCCAACAACCAAGAAGGAAACATTGTTCGTTTTTGTGCAGCTCTGCCATTAGTCCCACTGTTCACTTGATGTTCGTATGCAATGATATCTAACCCTCGAATGCAACACTCTTCATTTTGTGTTAACAGGTACAAGAGTGTGGCTGCAATGGACAGCCCATCCTATGACAGATGATGAAGATGGAACAATGCTTCAGGTTCCTTCCTGCATCCCTCACCAGGCCCCAACACCTTGATGAGTTATTTTTCTACATTAGATACTTCACTGCCACGTCTCTGTAGCTGGTTGCGGAAGAGACACGCCAGGCCACTGGCATTCAGAGGAATGCTACAGTCTTGGCATCTACTCAGGTCCAGGCTGGAGAGGACCCTGTGGTGTTGATAAACAGGAACATCATTGACATAAGCAAGCAGAAAGTGGAGCAGGAGGCAGATCTGTCTGGGGCATGGAGCAACTGAAAACAAAGGTTGGACCACTGCAGCAACACCATCAGGGCCTTGTAGTCTCAGGCATGTGATTGTCTGGCTGCCTCCATGGATAAGCTGGCAACTGTCAAGGGGAGCCAAGTCCCGCACTTCTACACTTTACTGTATATGCAAAAGGACCCGCACTCTGTTGCCCTAACCTTGATTCCTCAGCATGACAGGGGGATAAGAGAACCTGAACTCACTCCAGCTCCTCCTACCTCACTCGGAGACAGGGCAGTCCCAATAAGCAGCCAGCAGGAACCACAAACAGATTCCATCCCTACGCCAAGAAGTCTCCTCTCAGCACACCCCAGAGATGGCCAGACCTTCCGCCTCCACCCTGCCTGCCACCCTCAGTCCACTGGAAGGTCACACTGAAGGGGGAGCACAGCAGTTGCTCCTCCGGTAGTGAGGAGAAAGCGGAAGCCTCTCTGAGAAAGTGGAAGCCCAAAGAGAAACATTCCCTTCCTAGTAGCCCTCCCCATCAATCCCACAGGTGTCACGCTTCCACAAGTCTACACTCAGCTTGTCTATCTGAGTCTGTATCTACTCACTTTATCACTTGGCCCTGGCTTATGAGGTAAACATATTGTGTCTGGTAGTGCACTGCTCCACTCATGGAACCCACAGGGTGCTGCTCACTGTTGATAACCTCCCTCCCACATGCCCCCTTTCACTCCCATGTTCAGTTATCTCACATAATATACATTTGAGTTGTCCCCTTCAGTCCTGTCACGAACCCCCATCCCAGAAGTCTGCCTCCACTTCCAACCATTAAACACCCAAACGTCACTCCTAGCCATTCAGCCCTTGATAATAATGCTGACTCCCTGTAAGAGGATCTCACCTCATCCCACTTGTTTTTTTCCATTATGTAATCACTGTTTTGTCTACATATAGTTGTCCCAAATCTCTCCGGTACACCATGACTGAATCCGCCTTCACCACATTCTCAGGCAGCATATTCCAGATCCTCACCACCATTTGCTTCCAAATGTTTTCCTCATGTCACCATTCCTCCTTTTTGCCAATCATCTTAAGTTGGTATCCTCTCACTCACAATTCTACCAACAATGGGAATAGTTTTGTTTGCCTATCTGCTCTATCCAGACATCTCATATTATCGAATGCTTTGATCAAATCTCCTCTAAACCTTTTCTTCTCCAAGGATTATAGCTGTGGATTCTCCAGTCTATTTACTTCATTGCTGGAAATATTCTTTCAAATCTTTTCTGTACTGTTTTTACCTCCTTTTTAAACTGTGGTGTCCAGAACTAGAGATGTACTTGAGTCAAATAGTGTTTTGAATAGATTTATCATCACTTCCTTGTTTTTGTACTTTATTTCTCCATTTATAAAGGTGGGGTCTCAAATGTTTAATTACCTGAGGTCTCAAATTGCCCTGCCACCTTCACTGATCTATACATACTTGAACCCCTGCAGGTCTCTCTAATCTTTCACCCATTTTAGAATTACACCCTTTAGCTTGTTTTGTCTTTACTCAGTTTTCCTACCAAAATGTATCACTTCACAATTTAGTGCCACAAACTTCATTAAATTAAATGTTGTACAAATTCATTGCTAAAGACCTTTACAATAGTACATACTGTTTGCTTACCCATGCAAGCTTTGTTAATCTACTCTTAATGAAGTGGTGGTAGAACAAAACATAGCGCGGCTAAATACTGCACCAGTACCACTTACTTGCATTGCTACATTTTTGTTGTAATTTTGCCCAAGTGAGGAATAATTACTCTCAGTTAAAGTTCTTTCATGTTTAAGTTTACGTGCAACATGTCTTTTTTTTATCCTCTGGATTAGACACAGCATTTTTCTTCATCAATCCTACAGATTTCCATAATTCTCAGAAAACACTGAAATCATATCTTGCAAAAACAGCAGATTTACATCCCTTTGTTACTTTTTATATATCAAAGGAGTAAGCACTGGTATCACCTTTACAATATTTGCTGAACTCTTTCTAACATCTTTACCCTTGCTCATAAAAGTAATAATCTGGACACAACACTCCAAGAGATGTTTATCGAGTTTTTCATAACAAAAACACTTTAATCATCACCGATGTCTTTTTCTTGACATCAAACTTTTTTAGACATCTCTTTGCATTGTTTTCTAAGTTGCAGCCAGTTTTGAAGGTTTGCTCTCTCACCATAATGGTGCAGTTAAAATCAGGAGCTCAACATGTAGGTGACCATCTGGCTTCATATCACTGTCATATTACACTATTATACCATTGGCACAGTCTATAAAATTTGCAATGGTCTGTCCTAATGCTCTGTGTAGTGATTGTAATGAGGTCAGCCAGGTGGACATCATACAATGAGTTCCCTGATTGCGGCTGTTAATCTGACCCAGTCAGAGAGCGCTAGCTGACAGATATAAACAGAAGTGCCAGAAGTTCTGTTCACTCTGAGAGCTGGTTGTGAGGAAGCTGAACTAGTGCTATGTACTATGCGTGTGTAAATAAAGGGTGACTTGGTGATGGGATACCAGCGTCTGTGGAGTTATTCACCCAGTATTCCAATAAATGTTACCTCAGAAAGAAAGCATCACTACATATCAGAGATAGTAGGAACTGCCAATGCTGGATATTCTGAGATGACAAAGTGTAGAGCTGGATGAACATGGCAAGCCTTTCCTGCATCAGAGGAGCAGGAAAGCTGATGTTTCGGGTCTGGGCCCTTCTTCAGAAAATCCAATGGTCATACATCGCTTTCTTTGCGAGGCTCCTCTTCTGTTGAAATTTCATTCAATTGGGAAGTTTTGAAAATTATATTTGAAAAAAGGACATTTCTGACAGGAAGAGTTTGTCTCTCTTATACATTGGAACTGATACTAAACCATTCAAATGCCATCCAGTTGCAAAGAATTAAAATTGCACTCAATCCAAAAACATGTTCATGTTTTCGAAAACCACTGTTAATTGCAAAGATGATAAAATCCTGTTATAGAAAGGGTCCTACCTTATTACAAATTCATGACTGTCAATCTCCTTTCCACATCCACTACCCAGAAGAATCCCAGAATTTCCAACAACTGCACAAGAGCTGAATCTCCTGTTCTTCATTGGGGACACTTCAGGGAGAAGCCTGTGCAAATTGTGAGAGATGTTGAGGGTCCGGCGTCTGTCCAACACATAATGAATTATATCTCCTGGCTTCAAGCTGCTTTTCACCACTGATATATCTCTCTCAGCATCTAAAAAGCGAAGGATATCCTTCCTGCATTCAAAGAAGTGACATTCAGTCAAAATGAGAAATTACTGAGAAAAAATACTGTAGACATTGGTAAGGACTAAGGCAAAATGACAAAAAAAAATTAAAACACATTTTTCCATCAATATGAGGGAACAGAACTACTAGAAACAGTATTTTCATTATAGTAAATTTTAAAATAGACTAAAATAATCATAAGGGCACTTCAAAATAATGATCAGTTCAAACATGAAACATAGTATCTACTACTGGGATCCTCACTACAACCTTGGAGAAGCTGCATTTGGCAATTAATAGTATGGGTTCTGAATCACAAGGAGTAGATACAGCAACCAGAACTTCATTGTTTTGAATTGAGAAGATATGGGGTGGAATATGATTAGAGGTTTTCAAAAATGATAAAACAAACAAATGAAGTAAACATAGATTATTTTCCCTGGTGGAAAATAAGAGGACATGAACTTCAGCTGGGACACAAAGGAGGAAATTTGAAGGAACTTGTCCATGCAAATGTGTTATGAAGTATATTACACTTTGCAACAAGTGATGGTCGCAACTAAATTGAATGCAAAAGTCAAAAAGATACTAGACTATTATTTACATAGAAAATATAAAACGATACAATTTGCCTACTTCTAAGAGTTCAACAATTGGGATTATATTTGGAGCAAGCAGACGTAAGAACCTCACATATTTGGCTCTTAAGAAAGTCTAAATTAAGTCACAACGAAGACTCAAAATCGTCCTTCAAGCATCATGCTTTAATGTTTAAAACAAAACTTGTGTGTGTATCACTCATTCAGAATAGGTAAAATAACACAAACATTCATTGTGAAAAAAGATGGTCTGTGCCTTCTGATCTTGGAAGATCCAAATATACACAGTACATTATCACAACGTTTTCTGATGTATAAAATCTCTCGTTCAAAAACCATTTCATTGTTTATTGCTTTTTTTCTTTAAAATAAAGGATTCACAATTCACTTAAGGTGTCATTTTCTAGATTGTGAAGGACTTTTTCTTGTTGCAGAGATCTGCACTCGCAGTATTTTAGGTATTATTTTGAAATAACACTGTCAACATTGTAAGTTCCTTGGAAAACACTTTGCATTGTATATAAATGGGAATTGTGAAGACATGGTAAGTGGTAACTATTAAATCACTAGTCTCATCTCCCATACATTTTTTAAAGAATAATACTTTGAATAACAATTACAATCAGAGCTTAAAATCTGCTTTCAAAATATTCACATAATGGATATTGTATCTGCTGCGTTTCTGAATTTATGACATACAGCTGTATAAACAGAGTTTTCAGAATGAAATTTTACAGTGAGCCACAAAATAGTTTGCTAACACTGCTGTCCAAGCAGACAGATGTCTTAGTTCAGTAGAATCCTAGTTCAGTTGTAGGATCCTGTTGCTGTTTCCAATAGGTGCAGCATGCATTACGAAAAGAATTGACAGAGGCTAAAATCAAAACAGCAAAAGGAAATTTTTTGATTTATTTTGAGGGCAGAATGCTTCTTTGAGAGCTACAATTTGCTATCGATCCTTCTGTATCCCACCTCCCAGACCGTCTCTCCCCATTTCAGAGTGAATATCCAGATCGGCTGGTGGGGGAGCAGCCAGATTTCCCTGGCCAGGCCTCACCCCCACCCTTCCCTGATCTGTGAAATACTGTCACAATGAATTGGTTGTGCCTCTCACCCACTGATGCCATCGGGCAATTGGAGCAGACTCAGCACCCACCTAAATAATCTGTATCTTGAGTTATAAATTATTTACAGTTAATATATATAATAGCCGCAACAGAGATGTTAGTTGATTTCACAGTCCTCTGAATATCTAATTTCAGCCACGTTACTAAAAAGTAAGCATGGCAACTATATGTGAAAATCAGAGAGAGTTATCAATGAGCTGCTCTTGTCTCTTATTCCAGCACTTCCTGGGATCAGGTCACCAGTCTGGGCCAGTGAAAAACTCCATTTGGTAAGAAAAACAATGAGGGGACTCAAATCCTCAAAAAAATACACCCTGCTAACGTAATGTTTTTGTTTGAATGAAAATGTAGCATATTCTCAAAATTCTTCACATTAAACAACTCAGCAAACCCCCTCCCCCAGAACTGGTTTTGAATGAGCTGGGATCTCGGATTGCTTAGGAATTTTAGGGAAACGAATGGAAAAGATCTCTAAATTTAAAATTTCTTGCATTCTTGTCATTGTACAAGTTGTAACATCTCCACTTATTTCTTAATTGTATCTAACTTCCTTGATTGAAGTAACTGATCGCATTATCACATATCCTACACGAATTAGACTTTTGAGTGGCATGTCATTCCATTAAATTTATTTTTGTGTCTCACTTTACTGTGGTGTATCGCACATACAATTAAAAAGTCTGCAACTGCAGCAGATGACTTGGGGAAATCACAAGTTCTAATCTTTTCTAATTATGTTTTCTTAGAAATTAATGTGTCAGTCATGTGATAGTACTAGAACGCAGAAACAGTAGCCTTGGAAGACCTTAAAGTCATCCTGCCAACCAATCAATGGGAAAACCTAGACTCTTATAGACCATATTTACTATCGCTTTCAAAATTTTCTGCTATCCACTGCTCCTATTTTTTGATCATTTAAATGAGAATTGTAATACTGAAAAAGAATAATCTTTAGCACAAGTAGAATTCGAAAAGAACATTATATTTTTGTGGCATGAAGAGAGTAAAAAAAAATTACAGATGATCTGATTCAGTCAAGAAAATCTCTTTTATCAGCCCACATAGCAAGGTGCAAGTCGTAAATCACTGCCACAACCAAAATCCAGTTCTCTTTGCTTCTCTTTACCGCTAGCTTGGACTTCTATTAGCTGGAGTACAGAATGCAAAAGAGTTAAGATAATTTTGGCATAAAAAGCCAAGAGCCAGTTTTCAAATGTATAGACTTTGTTAATGAATTTTATGCTCAATGAGTTAAACAATGCTCTATTGTAAATGACAATCCAAAGCCCCATTTGGAGCTACCTGGACTGGGTATGCATCCTGACTAACTCCTTTCAACTTTAGGTGCAGAGAGTCCAAACTCAACAGCATGAAACTGGCTGTATTGAATTCAAAAACTCTCTATTTGAAGAAAAAGAGCCAGTCAAGATTATTACCTCCTTCCTGATAGTATTTAGCTAGACTGTAATATTACCAAATATTATATCAGTCCAAGTTTAACTTTTCATTAATTATTCCTCCACAAAAAAGGGAATAGGGATTGGGTTATTTTGTCCTTGATATCGAGAACTAATTGTGAGACCTTAAGTTTTAAACTGCAAAAACATTTATTAAAGTAATAAATTCAGTGTTGATGTCAAAAACATAAATCATAAAACCAGATTAAGCTCAGAAAAAGAAAATCCCAAGTTTAAACTTCAATTGTAAAAAAAACAAATATTTTTAAAGGGAATGGGTAGCCAACAATATCAAAGAATGGTATTTGTTTCCCAAGTATGTGTGAGATGTATTGGTCTGAATTTTCACACAGATGGACAGACTCTCCACCTTTGCAGAAATAGTGAAGGAGGCAAGAATCAGAAGTCCTGCAGGTGAGGGGCTGAGTGGTGCGGCATCCTGGGTGAATGGAGGCAATTTCTCATTTGCACATACGTGGTTTACAGAGACTTCCTCAGTCAGCTCAGGTTTTGCTAATGAGATTTCCAAAACATGACTTGCGTACTTTAAACCCGGATAAGGTGTAAAATTTCTGGATTCTGTGGTGAGATAAGGAACAGTTTTGAAAAGGGTCCCATAATCTCTTTGGAGGAGGTCAGGTGCTTTTTCATGAAGATAAAGTATACTTTTGGAAAGGTTAAGTGCCCTTTAGGATTGTCAAACGTCTGTTTGCATATCAAGTGCATAAACACACTGGCAGTGTCAAACTCATTGGAACTGTCCATATAGCCGTCAATCTGTTAAGGCATTTAAATCTTCTGCTATTTAAATATTTGAAAAAAGGCTGCCTACAGTTAAAAAAAATCAATGATCCCTATTTCACAGTCTGCTGACATTTTACAAACTTTCATCATTACAATGGATATTATGAAATCAGTTTGATTAACAGTTCCAAGGGGCTATAAACCTTGAACTTTAGACAATCAATTCAAATACTTGCTTTCATAGGGGATTTAAGAAAATATAATATAATGATGTTATTTTTAATCAAACAGTGGTAATTATAAATGGTGAGTTCATCAATAAAAACATAAGAACATTATTCAATCTGATTACGGGTCCTGAGGTCTACCCAGGGTGAATACTAAATTAGCGTGGTATATGTAAAGTGAAGGGTGGTGGGATGGGGAGGGGAAATTAACTGATGTGAATTGATGCTAACTTAGAGACAATAAAAATGCATAGGGGAGTGGAGGGGGCTTGGAGGGACATTGGTTGGTATGGAGGGTATGAGGGGCCATAGGGATAGGTGGTCATTCATGGATTTGTACGGAAAGTATGTAAGGACTTTGGAGTGGGTGGGACACAGATGCAACATGAAGAGTATGCAGGGACTGTTTTAATTATCAGTTTGCAATGTATGTTCATGTACAAGTGTAAGGGAGATAAGCATGACTACACTTATTTAGATGCGCGTGGTTTCTTATCAGTGTAGTCACAGCTGCTGAGAAGGCAGTCAACCAAGTTCCGCTTGCTAGCTAGCACTGACTTTTGTGAACAATGTTTACAATAAACTACCTTTTTAACCTGGAGACAGTAAGGGCTACAGAGGAGGCTCCAAACAATCCTTTCAAATCCAGCAAAGATTCATTTGCACTTCATCTAACCTCATCGACTGTATCAATTGCTCCCGATGTGGTCTCCTCTATATCAGGGAGACCAAATGCAGACTCGGGTACCGGTTTGCAGAGCATCTGCGCTCTGTGCACATCAACTAACCCAACCATCACTTTAATTCCCAATCCCACTCCCCTGCTGACATATCCATCCTTGGCCTCCTCCAGAGTGAGGCCAAACATGAACTGGAGGAGCAACACCTCATATTTCACTTTGGGAGCTTACAGACCAGTGGCCTGAATGTTGAATCCAAAATCTCTCCTCCCCCAACCTGGCCATCTTCTGACTCACCTATCTACTACACCCTTCCCACTGACCAGCCACAATAACCCTTACCTGCATCATCAGCTTCAAAATCCCTCCACCCCAACCTGCCCATCTTCCTATTCAACTATCCACTCCACCCTTCCCACTGACCAACCACAATAACCTCCTTCCTGCACCCACTTATCTCCAATTCACCTACACTCCCATCAGCCCCACCCCACGCCCCCCTTCCTCTATTCATTTCTGGGTTCCCTTCCCCAGTCCTCAGAAGGGTTTTAGCCCGAAAAGTTGACTTTCCTGCTCCTCGGATGCTGTCTGACCTGCTGTGCTTTTCCAGCTCCACATTACCTTTTTAACCTCCTGTATTCTTTTTACCATAGTTTTTATTCATATTCTTTCACAGTTTCCACTAGAAGCTAACACTATTCATTAAAGTGAACTCACAATGGAGAATAATGAAAGGCCTATTTATTTCACCTATATTTTCTTTAGGGATTAGTCACAGGAGGTGAATAAACGGGGAACTTCCAAGTTCTCCCGAAGGTTAAATGCAACACACATTAAGATAATTAAGTGTACCATCCAAGTTTCAATCATAGTTCAATGTTCCAAGCAAGTCTCATGGCCAATGGTGAGGATGGGTTTGACTAGTCTATACGGTCATGCAACAAAGGGAAGGAAAGGCACCCTGGATTTCTGCACCAATTTATCATGTGAAGACACATCTAGAGTGAGATACAGTTTGAGCAAGAGTGCGTTACTGGGAATTTAGCATACTGTGGGAGTTGAACTAGTTCTTTTTTTAAGTTCAGTGGTCTAGTTAAAAGGTTAACAAAGTTGCTGACTCAACTGACTGAGGGACAGTTAACAGTCAATCATCTGAATTCTGAATAGGGCTTCAATAGGTGGTGATTACTATTGAAATTTAACAAGTGTGAGTCATTTCAGCTCACCCCAGCTCTATTTAAGGACCGTTAAAAGTGCGTGATCAGTCGAAGGAACATCACAAGTGAGCAAAATAAAGAAAATTTTGTGCACCGTAGGATTCCAATACACAAGAGAAGTGATAGGTTTTGCATTTATTTTTGTTCATAGTGGCTTGAAAAGTTTTTTTTTAATAACAGGATAAATTGAAGTCCAGGATCAGGACCCCAGCAGATGACAAAAAGTGACATTACAAAAAACCGCGGGTTCATTGCTTGGTAATAGTTGCTAGCTGGACACTTTTTTTGTGTGATTGCAACAAAGATAGCCAGGTGGAACTCATAGAATATGAATTCCCTGATTAGGGCTGTTAACCTGGTCCAGTCAGGAGCCCTGGCTGACAGATATGAACAGGAATGTTGGGCATCCCATTTGTTCTGAGAGCTGGCTCTGAGGGAGCTGAATCAGTGTCAAGGGCTCTTCACATACAAATAAAGGGTGGCTTGGTGATGGGACACTGGCATTGGTAGAGTTATTTCATTGTTATTACAATTACTTTTCAGATTAAAGATAAATAGGAGAAATATTTTACAGGTTAAAAACTAAAAGACCAATAGAAAATAAAAAAAAACAAATTAAGAACTAAGTAATAGAAATTCAGGGCCAGGCAATGTGTTGTAGCTGCATGATGTGGGAGCTGGTGGACCTCACTGTGGTTCGTAGCAAGCACATCTGTAGCAAGTCTTGGTTGCTGGAGGAACTCTGGCTCACAGTTGATGAGCAGGAGTCTGAGCTTCAAATACTGCAACACATCTGGGAGCAGGAGAGTTACCTGCACAATGTGTTTCAGGAGGCGGTCACACCCCTTAGCTTAACTGCAACAAATTCAGATGATCAGGGGCAGGAGGATGTGACTATGAGGTAGGCAGACAAAGGGATCCAGGAGATAGTGCTGCAGGAATCTCAGCTCTTGAGCTTGCCTAAGAGATTTGAGATTCTTGCTCCCTGTGCAGATGAGTGGGAGCTGCAGGGAGAATACGCAAACTGACGATAGCACATGGTACAGGCCAGGATAGAAGGCTTATTTGCCTGCCTGGTACCTGGGTTCAGGATATTTCATCTGAGCTGCAGAGGAATTCAGAATGGGGGGGTGTGAAGAAAAGATTAATTGGGCACCAGTGATGGGGACAGAGGGAGTTGTTCAATGGGACGAGCTCCCCCGAATTATGTTGGGACCAGCATCCTAGTCAATGACATAAACAGGCCTGTGGTTGGGGCCTTAAACCAAATCCGCCGGGGGGGGGGGGGGGTTCAGCTGTACAGCTGTACATGAAGCATTTGGAATAAAATTAATGAGTTAGCAGCACAAATAGAGGCAACTGGGTATGATTTGGTGGAGCTTACTGAAATGTGGTTGCAGGGGGACCAGGTTTGGGAATTGAATATCTAAGGGTACTCAGTGTTTCAGAAGGATATGGAGGAAGGAAAAGAGGTGGTCTGGCTCTATTAGCAAAGGCGTGGGTTCAGAGGTGTAGTGAAAAATTTTATCAGCACTGGAGATCAAGTTGCAGCGTTAGTCTAGGCAGAAATAAGAAACAGCAAGGGAAAGAAGTCCCTGGTGGGAGTAATCTATAGGTGCCCAAACAGTAGCCCTGCAGTGGGGCACAATATAAACCAGGAATTACTGGTGGCTTGTAAGAAAGGTACAGCAATAATTATGGATGATTTTTGTTATGCATATGGGACTAAATTAATCAAATTTATAATGGTAGCTTCGAGGGAGAGCTCTTTGAATGTATTAAAGATTGTTTCTTGGAGCAATATGTTGGGGAACCAACCAGTGAGTAGGCTACTTCTGCATTTGGTGTTGTGTAATGACACGGGATTAATGAATGATTTCATAGTAAAGGATTGTCTAGGGAAAGGTGATCATAGCAGGCTAGAATTTCAAATTAATTTGGAGGGTGAGAAACTAAAATCCCACACTAGCGTTTTGGAGTTGAACAAATGTAATTACAAAAGCATGAAGACAGGTCTGGCCCCAGTGACGGGCAGGAGGATTACAAGGTAGGACAGCGGACGAGTAGTGGCAGGTGTTTAAGCAGGTACTCAATTGCTCCCAACTTAAACATATTCCAGAAAGGAAGAAAGATTGCAAAGGGGAATCATCCATGGCTAAGCAAGGAAGTTTAAGATAAAACAAAAACAAAAACTAAGGCATACCATTTGCAAAGATGAGAGGCAGGCTGAGAGAATTGGAAATTTTTAAAGATCACCAAAGGGTTACCCAGTTCTGAGGACGGGTCAACGGACCCCAAACATTAACTCTGATATTTTCTTCACAGATGCTGCCAGACCTGCTGAACTTTTCCAGCAACTTCTGTTTTTGTTCCTGAAGGGGTTACTAAAAACATCTTTAAGAAGAGCAAAGGTAAATTATGAAAGAAAATGAATTATAAGCAAAAGTTTTTAAGTATATAAAAGGGAATAGAATAGCTAAAGTGATCATTGGCCCCTTAGAAGATGAGATAGGGGATTAATAATGGGGAATGTAGAAATGGTAGAGTCATAAAATCAATATTTTGCTTCAGTTTTCATGGTGGAGGATCGTCATAATCAGTGAAAAAGTACTGAGCAAACTATTGGCATTGAAAGCAAATGAGTCCCCAAGGGCTGATGGCGGACATCCTAGTGTCTTAAAAGAAGTGGCACTAAAGATAGTGAACCATTGGTTATAATAGCCCAAAATTCTCTGGATGCAGGAATGGTTCCAAGGGATTGGAAAAATGCTAATTCAAAAAGGGAGGTAGAAAATAGGAAACTACAGACCATTTCGTTTAACATGTGTCATTGGGAAATTGTTAGAATCCATTATTAAGGAAATAATAACAGGCGTTGGAAAGTCAAAATACAACCCATAGAGTCAACAGGGTTTGATGAAGGGAAAACCAGGTTTGACTAATTTGAAGCGTTCTCTGAAGATGGATTAACCAAGGTGGATTATGCAGATCCCGTAAGCGCAGAGTGTCTGGACTTCCAGAAAGCATTTGGTACGGTACTCCACAAAAAGTTAGTAAGTAAGGTAAGATCATATGGGGTTAGGGGTAATTTATTCCTTTGGATAGAGAATTGGTTAATCAACAGAAAACAGAGAGTTAGGATAAGTGGATTTTTTTTTTCTGGTTGGTCAGGTGTACTAGTAGGGTGCCACAGGTTTCAGTCACTGGGACCCAAATATTTATAATCTATTTTAATAACTCAGATGTACAGATAGAAGGTAATACTGCCAAATTTGCAATGACAAAAGTATGTTGAGACATAAGTTGAAATGAAGATAAATGTACAAATGGATATGGATAAGTTAGGTAAATTGGTCAAAGATGAACTTTAACAAGTGAGAGGTTAAGTCAGAAGTCACACAACTCCGGGTTTTGTCTGAAAGGTTTATTTGAAATTGCAAGTTTTCAGAGTGCTGCTCCTTTATCAGGTGAAGACTTCAGAGCTCATGATCCGAAGGCTTGTGATTTCAAATAAACCTGGTGCACTATAACCTGGTGTCGTGTGAGTTCTGACTTTGTCCACCCAGTCCAACACCGGCATCTCCATATTTTGGTTGGAGAAATGAAAAGGCAATTCTTTATTGAAATGGAGAGAAACTTCAAGGTGCATCAATGCACTCTGAAGTGCTCATGCATGAATCACAGAGAACTAGTATACAGGTAATAAGGAAGGCCAATGGAATTTTGCTATTTATTGCTAAAGGAATAGCGTATAAAACTACAGAAGTGTTAGCACCTGGAGTATTGTGTACATTTTTGGTCCTGTTAGTTGAGGAGAGACGTAGTTGTATTGGAGGCAGTTCAATTGGTTCCACAGATGAGGGGTTTGTGTTGTGAAGAGAGATTGAACAGTTTAGGTTTATACTGTCTGGAGTTTAGATAAATGGGAGAGATCTAATTGAGGTATATAAGATGCTAAAGGAGATTGACTAAGTAGATGGAGAAAGGATGTGTCCTGTTGTGGGGTAATGTAAAATGAGAGGTCATAGTTTTAGGATTGGAATAGTGGATTTAAAACATATGAGGAGACATTACTTCTCTCAAAGATTCATGAATCTGTGGAATTCGGTACTCCACACTACAGTGGATGCCTGGACATTGAGTAACTTTGAAGAGAAAATAGATTTTTAATTAGTAATGGGTTGAAGTGTTTTGGGGAGCAAGCAGGAAAAGTGAAGTTGAGGCTGAGATGAGATCAGCCAAGATCTTACCAAGTGGCGCAGCAGGCTTGAGGGGATGATTTGGCCAGTCCTGTTCCTAGTTCTTATAGAGGTATAGAGTCATACAGCACCGTCCATGCTGATCCAACATCCCAATCTAGTCCCATTTGCCAGCATTTGGCCCATAGCCCCTCTAAACCCTTTCTATTCATGTGCCCATCCAGAGTCCTGTTAAATATTGTTACTGTACCCGCCCCAACCACTTTCTCTGGCAGTCATTCCATAGATACACCACCCTCTGTATGAAAAAGTCACCCTTGGGGTCCTTTTCAAATCTTTTCCCACTTACCTTAAACCTATTCACTCTAGTTTTGGACTCCCACATTTTAGGAAAAAGATCTTGGCTTTTTACCCTATTCATGCCCCTGATGATTTTATGAACCTCTCTCTATAAGGTCATCCCTCAGCCTCTGACATTCCAGGGAAAAAGAAGCTTCAGCCTAGGCAGCCTCTTCCTATAACTCAAACTCTCCAGTCCTGGCAACTTCCTTGCAAATCTTTTTCTGCACCCTCTTATGTTTAACAAAATCCTTCCTATAGAAGGGCAACCAGAACGGAATGCAGTATTCTAAAAGTGGCCTCACCAATGTCATGTGCAGCCACAACGTAACATCCCCAACTCCTGTACTCAATGTTCTGATCAATGAAGGCAAACATGCCGAATGCCTTCTTCCACTCTGTCTACCTGTGACTTCGCTTTCAAGGAACTATACATGTTCTTATGACCCGTACTGAAAAGTAAATATGTATGGGATCAGGGCTAACTGTAATGCTGCCCACAATCAAATATCTACCAAATGCTACTATCTAGTCTTGTATTTGACACTTATATGTGGAACTGAGTATGGAGAGGCTCATTGTATATTCCACAGCAATTCAGTGCCTTCAAGATTGTAGGGACTGATCTATTCTACAAAGTCTATAAATGGTTGTCATAACCTTTAAAAACAAAGTTGATTCCTGTTTACCTTGGAGATGGTCAGTTTTGGAAGATTTCACAGTTAAAACGAAAATAAAACTTCCCAAAACTCCTAAAGGTTCAGGCTGCTGGTGTAAGCTAATGCAAGGTAAAGTTTCCTGTTTGGATGGCCTTATTGCAAACCAGTTCCTCTAATTCTGCATTGATAAATGATTGCAATTGAAATATTTTTAAAAAGCTGACCTTCAATGGTTAAGACTGGAAGTATCTTCAACAGGAACCTCCTTGCTATTGTCCTTTCAAAAGAAGGAAATTTATAGAATAACTTCAGCTTTTTGGATTTCAAAGTTTAGTGTCACTTCAGTTTTAACAACTGCTCAGGATGCTGAATATAGTAAATTAATGAAACCCTGTTAATTAATTTCATTTCAACTACAGTGTCCTATAAATGGGGGTACAAAGTTTTAAATATATTATTGCGTATTTTGAACAGAACGAACAAAAGAAGGATCAATTCTTTGCACCATACTATGATCCTAAAAATCTCTTATTTAAGTGATATTTTCCTAAATTAATGCATTATATTTTAGGGACATTTATTATAATATATATAACTTATTTTAAGTGATAAACTGTATGTGGCAATTTTATTCTTCAGAAACACAGTTGAAAACATCAATAAGCATTCTTGGAAGGGGAGGAATCAACTCTACAAGTTAAAGATAGTGTCAAACTGAAAGAAAAAAAAACATATTGTGGCAAGGAATAATGGTAAACCAGAGGATTAGGAAAATTTTTAAAAATGAATAAACAGCGAGGGAGAAAATAAACTCTGAGGGTAAAGTTAAAATCATTATAATCTAATAGGGGCAGCTCTCTAATTAAAGATTGGTTGCTTAAAAAAAAGGTCACTACTTCTCAGGCAAGGGGAGAGGTTGTGATGGACAGTCCTTCATTTTAACCTCAGCCAGTGCAGGAACTAGCAAGTAATATAAAGAGGGATAATAAGAGCTTATTTAAATATATAAAATGAAAGAGACAGATAAAAGTGAAATTAAGTCCCTTTGAGAATGAGGCTGGAGAAATAATAATGGGGAGCTGGATATGGCAGAAGGCGTTTATAAATAATTTGCATCAGTATTCACAGTAGAATAAACGAAAGGCATTCCAAAAATCCTATATACTAAAGAGGTGAAAGGAATGGAGGAAATCAAAGCAATAAATATCTCTGGAGAAAATATCCCAAGCAAAACACTGGGGCTAAGGCTGATAAATCCCTTTGATTTAATAATTTGCATCCATTCAGAAGATTTTCTGAAGAAGGGTCTAGGCCCGAAACGTCAGCTTTCCTGCTCCTCTGCTGCTGCTTGGTCTGCTGTGTTCATCCAGCCCCATACCTTGTTATCTCGGATTCTCCAGCATCTGCAGTACCTTTTATCTCTATCTAAAAAGGAACTTTTTTCTTAAACTGTACAAGGTATTAACCAGCCCCACACTTCGACTACGAACAGTTTTCCACCCCTTATCTAAGGAAAGATATTGGAGGCAGTCTATTGAAGGTTCATAAGGTTGATCCCTGCTACGGAGGTATTTTTCTTATGAGGAGACATTGAGTAGGTTAGGCCTGTATTCATTGAAGTTTAGAAGAATGAGAGGCAAACTTATTGAAACGTTCAAGATTCTCAGGGGGGATTGCCAAAGTAGACGCTGAGACATTGTTAAATCTCAGGTCAGAGGGCATAATCATTTAAGACAGATGAGGAAAAGTTTTTTCTTTCAAAAGGGTAATGAATCGGTGGATTTTTTTTGCTGTAGAGTGCTGTCGAAGTTAAGTTGTGCAATTTTATTCAAGGCTGAGACTTACAAAATTATTAATTAGTAAAGGAATTGAGGGTTATGGGAAAGATTAAGAAATTGGAATTAAGAATTATTAGCTCAACCTTGATCTCACTGAATGGTGAAGCAGACTCAATGGACTGAATGGCAGAATTCTGCTCCTATGTCTTATGGCCTTATGGAGTAATAACCAGAATACCAGTCTGATGTTCATTCAACAACTAAATATTTTTGGCATAATGCGTTGTCATAATGCATTGTAAGAATATTTTGAAACGTTAGAAGGAATGCCTGGGTTTTCTTCGACATTTGATTGTCGGTTGAATTTTCCGTGAGTATTTTAGCCTGCCTCTGAATACTTGGAACCAAATTACAATGCATTGCAGTTACACATCATAGCTGTGAGTTAAAGGAACACATTTACCCCAAAACAAAATTTCTGCCCTTCTATGCTGAATACAATGACTTTTAGATTCAGTACAATTCCTAGATTTTCAGCAATCCCTGAGTGTTGCCATTCTGAATCTATAAGCCAGTTAGTGAGCTTGAACTGAGGAACAAAGGGTGACCACAACCAAACCTAATCCTTTTTTCATTGGATTTCCACACATTTTCAGCTTTCCAACATCAGGTTAGTGGTTGGGAGTCAAAGCATTGAACTTAAGGTAGGGAAGAGAAAGGAACATTACAAATGGCTTCGATCATTCCAGTCTAAGAAAGGGAATTCAAGCCAAAATTCAACTGTTCCTCTACAATCCCATTTGAAATACACATCGAAACATAGAATATAGGAGAAGTAGGCAATTCGGCACTTCAAGCCGAGTCTGCATTCAATACGATCGTAGCTGATGATCTAACTCGTCCCCGCCTTCTCCCGACATCCTTTGATTTCATTAGTCAGAAGAACGAGCTCTATATCTTTCTTGAAAGTTTTCAAAGTTTTGGCCTCAACACTTTCCTGTGGCAGGGATTTCAACAGGCACACTGTGGTGATTGTAATGAGGTCAGCAAAATGGACATCATAGAATAGGAGTTCCCTGATTGGAACTGTTAATCTGGTCAAATCAGGGAGCCCTGGCTGACAGGTATAAAGAGGAGTGTCAGACATCCTGTTCACTCTGGGAGCTGGTTCTGAGGGAGCTGGATGAGTGTCAACGACTCTCCATGTGTAAATAAAGGGGGAACTGGTGACAGTCTCTGTGGAGTTATTTCAGTGGCAATGAGAGAAAAGTACAATCCTGAAGAAATTTGCTCACACAGGCGTCTTTGAGTTGGGGTAAGCATTTCTGGCATCATGTCATTATTTGGGAAGCTTGACTATTCAATCTTGCCTTCAAAGACTGGGTCCAGTATTTGGAAATAATGCATTATTTTTTATGGACAAATGCCATTGGGGCAGATGAAAAGCAATGAGTAGTTCTCCTGACAGCTTTTTTGGTTCATAGGAGCCAGACTTTCCCTGAGGCACGAGATACTAAAACATTTCAAGAGTTGATGGATTTAGTTAAGGAATATTACACCCCCAAGCCTCCTCTAACTCTGAGATGCCATTGGTTTACTTGGCAGTTCGAGAACCAGGAGAATCCATATCGGGATTTTTGACGAGGTTAACACGACTGGTGGAGACATGTGATGTTAGTTTAATCCTTAATGAGATGCTGATACACCATTAGGTATGTGGGATTAATGATGTAACCATGCAAAAGCACCTACTAGCTAAAGCTCAACTGTTCAAACAGACACTATAACTGGCTTTATCATTGGAAAGTGCAGCAATTGGGGCATAAGAGTTGTAGGGTATTCTGACAGAAATGGACACCCTCGTCAGTCTGACTTGAGTTTGGGGAACACTATTTGAGTGAAGGCAGTTGCATAACCTCACTCGGGACATATCCTGAACAGAGGGACTTTTGGTCTGCCCACAACAAAACTCCAAAACAAAGCCAAGCCTCAGCCAAATTGTTAACATTTTGTCCGGGATCTCAGCCAGCAGACCATTGTAGTTGCTGCTGACATGTGAACACAAGACAGCAAAAGATTCTCTCTAAACCTGAATTGAGAAAAAGAATTTATAGGCCAGTATCCAGAAGTGTGCACATCCTGGAAAATCCACCTACATCTGATTTCGAACAGTTGAATTGCTCAGCAACATCCAATTCAGAACCAATCAAAATAAGCATGTGGATAAATGGTCACCCAGTTTTAACGGTGGTTGATACCAGTGCGGCCATGTTTTAACGATCGCAGAACAGGTCACTAATAAAATTCACTCTGGACTCCAACCGTTAAGTTTGTGCAAGGCCTCTGCTAGATTGAGAACCTATACCGAACTTTTACAGATTAAGAGTACAACTTAGAAGAAGCAGCTGGTTCGGTTACCACTGGTTGTCGTAGAAGGCTCAGGCCCAAGCCTGACGGCGTGAAACTGGTTAAGAAAGATTCACCTGGACTGGCTCAACATTTTTTGATTAGAAAAAGGGCTAGGGACTATCAAAGGGGCCAAGGCCACCTTACATGTTGACCAGCAAGCAATTCCACGATTCTGCAAGGCCTGCCCAGTGCCATTTGCCTTATGGGCAAATGTAGAGGCAGAAATCAATAGGTTGGAATGCTAGGGAATCATCAAACCAGTCCAATTTGCAGAATGGACAGCATCAGTCATACCGATTGTGAAGCCTGACGTGTCAGTTCACCTTTGTCGGGATTTTAAACAAACGATAAACCACTTTTCACTGCTGGACAAGTACCCGATCCATCACATAGAGGATTAATATGCAAAGCTGGCAGAGGAGCAGTCCTTCACAAAGCTAGACATGGGTCATGTGTGCTTGCAATTGCAGTTAGATAAAGGTTCCCAGAAATACGCTACAGCTATCACCCATAAGGGCTTGTACCAATATACAAGACTGCCATTTGGGGTATCATCAGCCTGTGCAATTTTTCAGCAGGTGATAGAAAAACTGCACTCATCTTTGGCAATACATGGACTCCCAGAAGTATTAGTCACAGATAACGGGCCATCATTTACCAGCAGGCAATTTGACGAAGTCGAATAGCATTCAACATGTACAGAAACCTCCACACCATCCACTGTCTAATGGTCAGGTGGGAAGAGCAGTCCACACTTTGAAGACAGGCTTAAAGAAACAGCCTACAGTTTCACCAGATACCAAACTGTCCTGGTTCCTATTTGGTTGTAGGATCACCCCTCATGCAATTACATGGATAGCTCCAGCACAGTTGCTAATGCTGAGATGACTCTGCACCAGATTAAGTCTGATCTTCCCAGATCTGGGTGGGATGGGGGAAACGGCAACAGGAACATCAACACTGGACACAAGACTCTGCTAAGCGAGAGAGTCAGTTTACTTCAGGGACAAAAGTTTGGTGTAGGAACCACGGGAATGGCCCTGCATGGATAAGAGTCATGGTTGACAGGGGGTCAGGTCCAGTGATGTATAAAGTTCAAATAGGAGCGACGGCCCTGAACAAGCATGTGGACCATACGAAAGGTGCATACTCGCTAACTGTGCATGAGCAAAATGTGCCCAACTCCTTGACAGCCTTTCCAACTGTTCCAGAACCCGTGGGTTCTCCTTCTCCATCAAGCCTTTGAAGAGACGTCAGAATCTGAGATGGAAGTGACGAATGTCACCATCTCATTGCCTTCGCCTCCTGAAGAATAGAATGAATTTCTTCTGAGACACTCCAGGCACAAGGGGCGAGCTACTGTGCATGATATGCTGCCCGTATCTGAAGCAGAGTTGGAGGAACCTCACTTGGTGCTAAAACGCCCCAGTGGAACTACAAATAAAAGAATTGGCCTATGTCCTCGGACTCAGAGGGGGAGTGATTGTAATGTGGTCATGCCATGTGGACCTCACAGAATATGAGTTCTCTGTTGGAGCTGTTAAACTGCTGGAGCCCTGGCTGACAGATAAGAACAGGAATGTCAGACATACTTTTCACTCTGAGGGAGCTGGTTCTGAGGAAGCTGGTTCTGAGGAAGCTGGATCAATGTCAAGGACTTTCCACGTGTAAATAAAGGGTGACTTTGTGATGGGATACCAGCCTCTGTGGAGTTACTTCACTCACAACTCTGAGTGAAGAAATTCTTTCTCATGTCTGTCCTAAAAGGCCTACCCCTTATCCTTTGACCGTGACCTCATTGAAAACATTCTTCTCCCATTTATCCTGTCTAATTCTGCTAGAACTTAATAGCTTTCCGTGAGATCCTCCCCTTATTCTTCTAAACTTTAGTGAATACAGTCCTAAACGATTTCAGTCTCTCCCTGTATGTCAGTCCTGCCAACCCTGGAATCAGTCTGGTAAACCTCCTTTGCACTCCCTGAATAGCCAGAACATTCTTCTTCTGATAAGGCGACCAAAACTGTACACAGTACTCCAAGTATGATCATACGAAGGCCCTGTACAACTGCAGCAAACATCCCTGTTCCTATACTCAAATCCTCTTGCTGTAAAAGCCAACATACCATTTCTGATGAAGGGTCTAGGCCCGAAACATCAGCCGTCCTGCTCCTATGATGCTGCTTGACCTGCTGTGTTCATCCAGCTCTACACCTTGTTATCTCGGATTCTCCAGCATCTGCAGTTCCTATTATCTCTGATACCATTTCCCTTCTGCACCATCAGCTGCACCTGCATGCTTACTTTCAGCAACTTACTTTTTTACAAGGTCTCGTTGCACATTCCCCTTTCCCAATCTGTCGGCACTCCGATAATAATCTGCCTGCCTGTTTTTGCTACCTCACATTTATCCACATTATACTGAATCTGTCATGTTTTTGTCCACTGACTTAACTTGCTCAAATCACAGAGAAGTTTCTCTGTATCCTCCTCACAGCATGCCTTTCCATCCAACTTTATGGTCTCTGCAAACTTGAAGATACGGCATATCACCTCATCTAAATCATCACCTTTTGTGACCTTTACATAGGGACATATTGAAGCCTCATTGTGATACCGCTACGATTGAATAGATTAAAATTTCAATTGTCAAGTCTCTCAAATTGGTACTTTTCAGAAAACAGTATTTGCAAAAATTGATCATTTTCCACAAAATTATATTTATCCCCAACTTCAGGAGAGTAAAAAGGAGAAACTTATCTTAATAATAAAGGTATTTAAAAAAACCTGATTTGCTTGATTCGCAAAAGCTACATAATATTCTAAATTAAAAAGCATGATGGGAATTGTAATCCTGATATCTCTTCAACTAAAAAATCAAGTGCCTAAAATGCTATTCACCTTCAAAAAATGCTTACAATCTATAGATGTATCTGCATCTTCTCTATCATGTAGACTCTCTTTTCTAGTTCTATATATTTACTTAAATACATATGTAAAGGAAGCCTGCCTTTGATAACTAGATATATCCAAACAGCTGTCCCTTAATATAGTTTACTTTCTGTACTGAGTTGTTTGAAGGTAGGGGAGAGGGAGTTAAGTATTCTCTTTCTTGTTTTATCTTCTGAATTTGGTTGTGACTTTGATATCAACATCGGAATTTAATTGTAAAATGCATTCAGGAAAATATATTTTTCCTGTGTTGTATTTCCCCTAACTTGTATCTCTGATTCATTTTGCAAGCTAGCTGACTAATAAACTAGACCACCAGCTATATTACACTGCATTTCAGATTTAATCTCTTTCAGTTACATTTTTTTACAGCAATGTTGAGCATGCAATTGCAGCCCTGTAGACTTGCTGCTATTAATACCAACTATTGTCTGAGGAATATACTGGTTCATTAAACATTTCTATCATCAATGCTCACATTACTCAATTATGTAATTCATAAAATGAGTACTGACTACAATTTAAATTGTTCAGCTAAATGTCAGGTAGCTGGCGGTGTCGGGGGGGTTGGCAGAATGAGGTCTGGTGACTAGTAAAGTAACAATGAATTTTCTATTACAATTATTATGTTAAAGACCTGAATCAGTCAATCTCTGACGTTTTTTTTACAATTTCGACCTGTGATCACACAAATTGACTACAAAATCAAGAAAACAGGGCATAAACTTACTGGGCTCTGAAATCTACAGAGCTTTGCTAGGTAAAATGTGGCTTCAACATACAGTGAAGGTCTAAAATCCTTGCATTAACTACTGACCATGTTATATTTCCTACTTTGCACTTAAGTTTTATTTTTGCTCCTTTCCTGAAGAAATTGTTTGTAAATTAGTAGGGCACCACAACAACGAGATAAACTTTAGTTGTGTTAGGGTGTTGGCTCCATGATGTGAACACAACTTTCCAATGTTTAAAACACCAGATGGTTTAATTTTAATCAACTTTTTTTTTCACTTTATACCTGATCTTGATTACTAAGGATGCATTGCTTTTCCAACCTTCCACCGTGTGTTCGAAACGTGGGAGCACATTCTTCCTGATTGCTTTACTGGAGTTATTAACCATCAGTCTGGTTGGAATCAGTTCTCCATCTCTGTACCAATTAAGATGAAAAAGGTAAGTTACTGTCGATCTTGTTTTCAATTATTCATTGACCCCAGTTTACGCGAGGCAACTACTTAAATGCATATCTTGCATGTTGCAGGAACACCGCCCAATAGCAACTGACCATCTTTCTATTCACACCGATTGCTTCACTCATCTCTCTGGTCAGACAGCTCCATTTTCCTGTTTATAACGTGAAAGACACTTCTCTTTTTTTGCAAGCGCACGCAATCTAGCCGCAAGTTAACTTGTGAACTATGCCTGAGAGCTTGTCTTGTCTTCACAGCTCCCCATTCAGCAAACGCGAGAGCTTTGTGGTAATCATCTCTCACACCATCCAGCGGACATTTAACTATATGACTTTTCTGACAAATGCTGAGAGCTGACTTTCCGTTCTCGAACCGCAGCCTGCCCTGGTTTCGGAACAAAAGATTTTTTTTCGACACAGCGTTTGCGTAAAATTACTGAAAGAGTTGAAAAAAAATCCATAGCAATCTAATATAAAATAATAACCTACTGCACCGTCATGGAAACCAGTCAAACGCATTAAAATCGCAATGACAGTTTTCATAAATGAAACAGTGAACTAAAATGTCAAATCAATATTAACAGGAGAATCGCTTAATAGTTCTGCACCCTCGCAAAGTCAGTTAAAGGAGATACACTCGTCACACAGAAGAAAAATGTGTTCTTTTGCAGCGCTGAGCTTATTGTGACTTCGCTACTGTATCAGTCAAATCACAACCATTCAGTGTGTGTACCAGACCAAATACTGGCGCGCTAACCACATCTGAGGTGCAGGCACAAGCCCACCTACTGGAGAAAAAGAGATGCCAACTCAGTAAAACACAACACAAAGACGACACTAATTTAGAGGAGGTTTGCTCCTGGATCAGAAATACAGTTCATTTCCAATATCTAGAGTTGCCAATTTCACACATACAGCCTGTGGCACCCTGGTGCTGTCATCAAATTCCTGCCCTTTTCCTTTCTCACGAGTTTGATGTGTGTGTTTCGGGGAGGGGGGGGTGCTTGGGGGGGTTGAGGTGGGGTTTCGTGCAGCGCAGACTTGCCTTTCTCACCGATTCACTTCCACAAAGGTTTCATTTCCAACCTAACACTTTTCCTTCACAAAAAAAATGTTAGCGAGCCATGTCGTCAGTACAAGAAAGCACAAAGACGAGGCAGCAAAATTAAGTCAATTTGAAATGTACATTTAACAAAAAAAACTCTTCCGGAAACAATAATAGGAGCTCTTAAAAGGTAAAATTAAATCACTTGTGGATCAAAATGTTAATTGTCTAATTAAAATTAAACATTAATACAACGAAACCAATTGAATTTATTGATTTGCAAGCAAACTCCTTTACATATATTTTCACCACTTTTTCATTTAACACGATAATAATGCACATTACCCCATTTGCGTTTGCTGGTGCTCCGATCTTGTTATGTCCTTTGTTTTAAAAAAAATGACTATGATACTTATGGTACATAATGTCCAACATTTTCGAGGGAGACGCATTTTTTTTAATATGTGTATCTGGTGATATATAGAAATAAAAGAGTCCGCTTTCCCTCCCAGTCTGGGAAATAAGTAAGGCGCAAAGGTTTCTGTCTGAGAGACTGCCAAGACAGACAGCTCGCCACACGCCCCTGCTCCTCCTCTTTCTCTCGCTCAGTGAATCGACTCAGTCAGGAAGAACGAAGCATGGCGCTCCATGACTGACATCTCTTGACGCCAATAACAGTGCGGACACTGCTCGTCTCCTCGCCAAATCGCCCCAGTTTCACCAATAGGAAAGCGACGTTGCTGTTCCCAGTGGAATACGTGATTGACAGGAGGCAGGCTCCCTACACTGTGTCTTTAAATAGGCAGTGGGCGGCTAGTGGGGTTGAAAAGGAGAAGCGAAAGGTGCACTTGTCGTGTTGAAGTATTTACAGAACAGGGGTGTTTTCTAAAGAGAAGTGGGTTGAAATAAATTGAAACGAAAATGTAAAATACGAGCAAACGTTTCCTGTGTACTGTACATCTCAGAACGTTACTTTAAACCCGATCTGAGTACGTCCACACTTTTTTTGCATTTAGTACAACATTCATGTGTTGAGTGGGACTTTACAGTGAAGGCGGACCGCAGCAAGATAATTCTGACTACATAAACCAAACAGTCTCATCGATATGCGTGCATGATTCTTGTGTATACTCAAGTGATTCAAACAAATAATTACTGCACATACTTGTTCCGAAACTGACTACCAAGTAGATCATTTCTTGTTTTGAAGCTTGGCCCCGCCTTCTTCCAATCGATCTTTATATTGTTCCAAATTGATTCGAGTTTCTTAACTTAAAAAGCTAGGACTTTTAACTCGATCCCATTTAGTATTACAGTGATATTTTAGTAATTGCTGTAGGAAAGGGTTGTGAGGAAATCTCCGCCTTGTGAGAAAAGGGTTGTTCGAATCACTGGGTTTTGATCTTTGTTATAAGACAAAATTCGTGTTCTTTCCAAAGCTTCCAGTGAGCCTGCACAATGCTGAAAGCTTGTTTCTGGGTGATTGAGTGTGGTTGGAGAAAATATTTGTGAAGCAGAATTTATTATCTCTCATGTGATCGGGTAGCATATATGAAAGCAAAGTATTCAGATGGTTAAGTCATTGTTTAATTATGGTTACAATAGCAAAATACTCTGCCAGATGCTGGTTGCCAAGAATGGTCGAAAACTCTGGAATTGGTCAAATGGATCATCCTGAAGCGCTTCTAGCTGAAACAAATGCACTAGCCTAGTTGTTTTCCGTGTGGCAAAGATTAGTGGTAAACCACAGGATTGGACAAAAAATTTAGAAACCAACAGAAAAACAACCAAACAGAAAGAAGGATGAGATAAATTTTGAGGATAAATTTGCAAGTAATATCAAGATGGACAGCAAGAGCTTCTTTAAATATATGAAAATAGAGAGGTCTAATTTAACATAGACCTTGTAGAGAACGAGGCTGGGGAAAAAAAAGGGGGAATCAGAAAATGGCAGAGGTGCTGAATAAATACTTTACAAGTCTTCACAGCAGAAAATAGTAGCATTCCAAAATTATCAAATAATCAGTGGCAAAAGGATATAAATCCAATAGCTATCACCAGTGAAAAAGTGTTATAGCAATTAATGGGGATAAAGTCCCCATTGGGGCGGCAAGGTGGCTCAGTGGTTAGCACTGCTGCCTCCCAGCGCCAAGGACCCAGGTTTGATTCCAGCCTCAGGCGTCTGACTGTGTGGAGTTTGCACGTTCTCCTTGTGTTTGCATGGGTTTCCTCCAGGTGCTCCAGTTTCCTCCCACAGTCCAAAGATGTGCAGGTTAGGTGGATTGGCCATGCTAAATTGCCCGTAGTGTTCAGAGAGGCGTAGGTTAGGTGGGTTGTTGGGTCTGGGTGGGATGCTCTGAGGTTCAGTGTAGACTTGTTGGGCCGAAGGGCCTGTTTCCACGCTGTAGGGGATTCTATGAAGTCCAAAAGGTCTGCTGACCTGCTGGGATGCATACTAGGACATTAAAAGAAGTAGTCACAGAAATCGTGGTAATAATATTCCAGGAATTACTTGATTCTGTTCAAGTCTCAGAAAACTGCTGATGTACCACCTTTATTTAAAATGGGAAGGAGACAAAAGTACAGGTAACCACAAGCCTGTTAGCTTAACATCTGTTATTTGGAAAATGTTATGATACTAAATTGGATCTAGTTAAAGGTACTAATTTTTAAGTTAAGAAACTCAAATCAACTTGGGCAATACAAAGTGATTGATGACAATTCAAAGAAGGCGGTACTAAGCTTCAAAACAAGAAATGACCGATTTTTGGTAGCCATTTTCGGAAAATGTATGTGCATTATTTATTTGTTTGAGTGACATGAGTGCACAAGTGTTATGGACAAATACTCCACTAAGATTGCCTAGGCTTTGACATCAGAATTAACTTGCTGTGGGTCCACCTTCACGATCAAGTCCCACACAGCCCATGAATGCTGTACCAAATTCAAAAAATATAATAGCAGTGTATTTAGTAATACATAATATGGTAGAGCAGAATCAGCATGCCTTCACAAAGGGGAAATCGTATCTAACAAATTTATTAGAATTTGTTTAACTAGGTAACAAACAGGTTAGATTAAGGGGAAGTTGTAGATGTAATATATATGTACAGAGATTTTCAGAGGGTAATTTGATATGATACTGCACACAAGGCTGCTCGATAAGATAAGCCCATGTTATTGGAGATTACCATGCATATAGGGCTGACTAACAAATGGAAGACAGAAGGTTGTGAAAAGGGGGCATTTTAGAATGGCAGCCTGCAACTAATGAATGCCACAGGGATCAGCCACTATTATTTACAATAAATATTAATGAATTTAATGATTGTGAGCGGACTATTGCCAAGTTTGTGGATGACTGATAAATAGATGGAAAGTCAAATGATGAGGATGACGCAAAGAGGCTGCAGAGGGAATATGGATAGGTTAAGTGATTGGGCAGACAGAATATAATGGGGGAAACTTTAGCAGGGGAACTGCAGATCATTTATATGGAGAAAGATTGCAGAAAGCTGAGGCATAATGGATTTGGGAGACCTGATGCATTAATCACAAAAGACTTGCTTATAAGCTGAGCAGGTAATAAAGAAGGAAAATGGAATGTTGGCCTTTTTTCAAAGGGAATGGAATAAAGAAGTAGGGAGGTTTTGCTAAACTATACGAGGCACCAGTCAGACTACAGGTGGAATACTCTGAACAGTTTTGGTCCCCTTATCTAAGGGAAGGCATATTGGCATTGGAGGCAGTACAGAGAAAGTTCACAAAGCTAATATGAGGAAAGTTTGAGTAGATTGAGCCTGTACTCATTGGTATTTAGAAGAATGAGTGGCAGCCTTATTGAAACATAAAAGATTCTTGGAAACCTTGTCAGGTCAGATTTGGAAATGTTGTTTTCCTTTCAGGGAGAATCTCAGACCAGAGAACACAATCTCAGAATAAAATTTGCATATTTAAGAAAGAGGTGAAGAGGACTTTTTTTTCTTTCTCTCAGAGAGTAGTTGAGTCCATGGAATTCTGTGAAGGTTGGGTTATTATGTATATTAATGACTGAGGTAGACAGATTTTTAGTAAGTAAGGGGATCAAGGATTATTGGGAAAGGCAGAAATGTAAAGTTGAGGATTATTGGATCAGCATTGGTCTCATTGAGTGGCAGAGCAGACTCAATGGGCTGAATAGCCTGCATCTTTTCATAGAATCCCTCTAGTGTGGAACCAGGCCATTCAGCCCATCAAGTCCACACCAACATCCGACCCAGACCAACCACCACCCCCCCTACCCTATTCGTGTAATCATGCATTTCCTGTGGGTAATCCACCTAGTGTGCACATTTTCGGACACTATGGGCAACTTAGCATGGCTAATCCATCTAACCTGCACATCTTTGGACTGTGGGAGGAAACCAGAGCACCCGAAGGAAACCCACGCAGACATGAGGAGAATATACAAACTCCACACAGACAGTTGTCCGAGGGTGGAATCTAACCTTGGTCCCTGGCACGAAGATGCAGCAGTGCTAATCACTGAGCCACAATGCTGCCCTTTTGGTTTTATGCACCAATTCTTTGGGTTCCCCAGACAGTGATATTTCTGGACCATTCTGCTTTAGAATTCCTACAGTGTGGAAACAGGCCATTTGGTCCAACAGGTCCACAATGACCCTCTGAACAGCATCCCATCCAGACCAATCCCCCTACCGATCCTTGTAACCCTGCATTCCCATGGCTAACACACCTCACCTGCACTATGGGCAATTTAACATGGCAAATCCACCTATCTTGCACAGCTTTGGAGGAAACCACAGCAGCCAGAGGAAACCCAAGCAGACACATGGAGAATGTGCAAACTCCACACAGACAGTCGCCCGAGGGTGCGATCAAACCCAGGCAGCAGTGCTAACTACTGAGCCACACTGCCACCCCTCAGTGTTTAACACTCACTTGCATCAAACCGTTAAAAAGCCTTAAAAAAGGAATAAATTGAAAAGACCACTTGCTATTGAAGGACATGGCAAAAACAGCCCTGTCAACCCTCCAAAGTCTTCCTTACTAACCCCAGGAATCTAGTGCTAGAACTTGGAGAGCTGTCTTGCAGATTAGTTAGGCAACAGCCTGACATTGTTATACTCATGGAATTGTTCCAAACAGCACTACCATCATTCCTGGGTATGTCCTATCCTGCCAGCAAGACATACCCAGCAGAATTAGCAGCTAAATAATGTACAATTGGGAGGGTGTTGCCCTTGAGATCTCAATAATGAGTCTGGATGCCATGAAGTTTCATGGGATCAGGTCAAATATAGGCAAGGATGCCTTCTGTTAATTACTGCATACTCTGTCTCCTTGACTGGGCAATTGGATAACACAACCAAAAGATTGAATCTAAGCTCTGCAGTCCTACCCATCCAGTTGTGAATGGTGATGGACATTTAAACAACTCACTGGAGGCAGAGGTCCAGCAAACTTCCCTATCCCTAGTGATGCTCATATTGAGCACACAGGCTGAAACACGTGCAACTATATTCAGTCAGAAGTGCTGATTGAAAGAAACATCTCAGTAGATGTCTCCAGCGTCAGAGTCTTTCAACTAATTCAGTTCAATCCACATGACATCAAGGAACAGGCAAAAGCACTGGATATTGCAAAGGCTACAGGCCCTGACAAAATTCTAGCAATAGTACCGAAAATTTGTGCTGCCCAGAACTTTCTGTTGCCCAAGCCAGGCCGTTCCAGCGCAGCTATAACACTTGCATCCAAACACAGAGTGGAAAATTGCCCAGGTTTGTTCTGTTTACAAAATGTAGAGCAAATCCAACCCTGCCAAGTATGGCCTCATCAGTCGATTCTCCATCATCAGTAAAGAGAAGGTAGGTGTCATCCATAGTGCTATCAAGTACCACTTGCTTTGCAATAACCTGCTCACTCATACTCACTCTGGGGTCTGCCAGGGTTGCTCAGCTCCTGACCAAATTACAGCCTTGGTTAAAACATGAATATAAAAGCTGAACTCCAGAGAGAAGGAAAGAGTGACTGCCCTTGACATCAAACCAGCTTTAAACCAAGTGTGGCATGAAGCCCCGGCAAAACAAGATTCCATGGGAATCAGCTATAAAATTCTTCACTGGTTCGAGTCATACCTAACAAAAATGAAGATATTGTTGTTTTTGGAGTTCAGTCATCTCAGCTCCAGAACATCTCTACAGGATTCCCACAGTGTAGTGATCTAGACCCAACCATCTACAGCTGTGTCTCCTCCATCGTAAGGTCAGAAGTGGGGATGTTTGCCAATGGGATTGTGCAATTCAGCACCATTTGTGACTCCTCAGATACTGAAGAAGTTCATGTCCAAATGTGCAGCAAGACATAGACTGACAAATGGCAAGTAGTGTCCTCACCACACAAGAGGCAGGCAATCAGCATCTTCCATTAAATAATCTAACCATATTGATATCATCGTTGATTCAATGGCTTTCTCAGAGGGGAGAAAGAAGTAAAATAGGACACTAACACTTAGAAATTAATATAATGGTCACACTGGGGAACTGTTTTGAGGTATACAGATCAAGTCAGACCAGTATGTCTCATTCGTGAGTTCTACTGATTTTTCCTTCTGGGGTACCATCACTGAATACCATAATATCAAAGCTGGGGCATTTCCATAGAGCAGAAACTGAACTGGACTAGTTATATAAGTAATATGGCAAAATGAGCAGATCTTGGGAAGTGAATCTTGCCACAAATAACATACTCCCTGAATTGCCAAAGCCTATCTACCATCTACAAGATACAAACCAATAGGTTCTCTATCTTAGGCCTCAGGCTCCTTGTATTAAAATATATTCCATTTAGACTTGCTAAATTGTTATGACAGGGGGACAGCAAAAACTAATTCAGCTTCCCTACCCCTGGATGCGCAATACAGTAAATTTGAACATTCAGGGCCTCTTAAATTTGCCCACTATTCCCACCAGGCTTTAAAAATAATAGATATCAGATACCAAGTTTATAACTTAAACTGAAATTAACAATTTATTATTCATAATTTAACTTTAGCAGAACATGGATAGGCAACAAGGCAATCGACTTAATATCAATAATCTAAGCTCAATATTCCATAACCAAAACTCCACTCTCACACAGGCAGACAGATAGACTCAATTAAGGGATAAATTAAAAAATTGTAATTTCCCAGTTTAAATGTTTCACAAACAGGTTTCAGGCCTTCAGAAATTCTAGGTTAATAGAGTTGTTCAAAGGCGAGTAAACTAAGTCTTGCTTGAATTCCAAAGTCATCAATTCATGCAAACAGGTCAAGTAGTCTTCTTACAGAAGAGTATTTTCTGATCAGAACGCCCAACAGGCCAACAACTGCAATGAAAACCAAAGGGAGAGAAAGTAAAACACAGCAGCATTATCCAGAAGCATTTTCAAAACACCTTCATGGCTTCAAAACACCATTGAGAACTTCTTCATTCTTTTTTATCTCTCTGTGATTGGTTGGCCAGCACTAATCCCCATTTGATTGAACAATCCAAAAACCAACAGGATGTTTTTTATTCACTCATGGGATGTGGATGTTGCTAGCTGAGCAGCATTTATTGTCTGTCCCTAGTTGCCTTTGAGAAAGTGGCAGTGAGCTGCTGTCTTGAACAGTTGCATTCTATCTGCTGTAGGTTGACGCACATGCCTTTAGGAGGGAATTCAGGATTTTGACCCAAAGGCAGTGAAGGAATGGTGACATATTTCCAAGTCAGGATGCTTAGTGGCTTTGAGAGGAACAGGTGGTGCTGTTCCCATATATCTGCTGCCGTTGTCCTTCTAGATGGAAGGTGTTGTCTAAGGATTTTTGGTGAATTTCTGCAGTGCATCTTGGAGATGCATCTTGGTGAAAGGAGTGGATGCCTGTAGTGTGGTGCCAGTCAAGCAGGCTGCTTTGTCCTTGATGGTGCTATGCTTCTTGAGTGTTGATGGAGCTGATCCCATCCAGCTAAGTGGCTCTGCATTCCATCATATTCCTGACTTGTACCGTGTAGATGGTGGACAGTCTTGCTGTAGTATTTCTAGCCCATGAACTGCTCTTGTAGCCACTGTGTTTATGTGGCAAGTCCAGGTGAGTTTCTGGTCAATTGATAGTAGGGGTTTCAGTGATGGTAACCCCATTGAATGTCATGGGGAGGTGGTTAAATTGTCCCTTATTGGTAACAGTCATTGCCTGCTATTTTTGTGGCACAAATATTACTTGCTACTTTTCAGCCCAAGCCTCGATATTGCCCACACCTTGTTGCATTTCAACATGGACTGCTTCAGTAACCGAGGAGTCGCAGCTGCTGCTGAACATTGTGAAATCATCAACAAACATTCCCACTTCGAACCTTATGAAGGAGGGAAGCAGCAGAAGATGGTTGTGCTTAGCACACTACCCTGAGGAACTCCTGCAAAGATACCCTGGAGCTGAGATGACTGACCTCCAACAACCACAACCATCTTCATATGTGCCAGGTATGACTCCAACCAGCAGAGTGTTTCCCCTGATACACAGTGATTCCAGTTTTGCTCGGGGTTCTTGATGTCCGACCTGATCAAATGCAGCTTTGATGCCAAGAGCTGTAGCTCTCACCTCACCACTAGAATTTAACTCTTTTATCCACGTTTGAACCAAGGCTTTAATGAGGTCAGGAGTTGAGTGTCTCTGGTGGAATCAGGTAAGATAAACAAACAGCAGTTTGATTGGTCTCTTGACCTTTCCAAACCAAGCTGCTGTCCAAATTTCAAAGTATGATTCTCAACGTCAGCTCACAGTTCCAAACCAAAAATGGGAAGAAAAGAAGTAAATAATAAAGGTTTTAACAAAACTCACTTCTTTCTTTTCAAGCCTACAATATCTAACTTTCTAAAATCGTTTGTTAGGATTTTAACTTCTTTTTGCATCTCTACCTTTGAATTACCAATTGAACTCCCTAAAGTCTGAAGCACCCTGTCTCCTCTCCTTGGAAATTAATCCAATATCACAATTGCCTTTTCATAGTTCTTCCTCCTGCACTGAGCAGCTGCTTCCACAGAACTATTGTCACTTTTACTGTTTCCCAGTGACAAAAACTGGTTTGCGAGTAAGATGCACGGGTGCAACTCTTGTCTTAACCTGCATAACCCCGTTCTTATGTCTGGTGTTACCTGTTCACTGTCAACCTGTACTATCTTACAGCTGCAGGGTGTTCACATTTGTAAGGTTCTATCCATGAACACCTCCACCTTGCAAGTGTGCCATTGTGCCTTCAGCTGCCACTCAGACTCCAAAACCTGGAGCTTGGGTCACTCAGGCCGAAGGCACTTCAAGCATGCATGGTCATCAGACCACCATGGATTTCCCACATCGTGCAGGATTTGCTATTCAGAAGCATAAGCTCTCCAGTCATATCTTACCGAAATAGAATATGGAACCTAGCTTTATTTTACCCTTACTCCAGCTTAAATATAGAATAGAAGAATCTTATTCTTGTTTAAGCCAAGCAAACAACCCAGAAATCCTTAGCTCTGACAAGTGAGAAATCTTGTTTTGAAGTTCTAAAATATTTGAGTGAATGCCGATTTAAATTATGACCATGAATGCAGCTTTAAAAATTACACAGACAATTTTTTAAAAATAAGAGAAATAGCCAGTAAATACCTAACTGCTACCCTCTATTGGCAAACTTTGATTTTGTTGAAGCAGCTCAACCAATAGCATCTCTTTCTGAGACGTCATGGTACTCACTACTTCTCTCAACGGCACTGCCACCTGTTCCAAGTCCCAAATAGCTCTGACGTTGGTCTGCCTGCTTCTGGGACCTAGGTGCTCCTTTTAACTTTACTGCTTCTGTTCCTCAGTCACACACGTCCGTCAAATCACCCCTCACTGTTACTCCAGTGGAGACAAGCCCTGTGCAACCTGTCATCACATACTACCATTCTCAAAAGACAACCCATTTATTCCAGTTGGGACCAACAATTTTCGACCCAGGCTAATGCTCTGGGGACAAAGCTCAAAGCCCAGCACGGCAGCTAATGAAATTCAATTCCAATTAATAGTTCTGGAATTAAAAACTAGTCTCAGTAATGATGACCATAAAATTATTTTTGTTATTAAAATGCCATTGGTTCACTAAATCTTATTGGCAACACATCCTACTGTCTTTACTGGCCTGACCTACAAATGATTCCAGACCCTCAATAGGGTTAACTCAAAGCCATCTAACAAAAATTAGAGATAGGCAACAAATGATACATCTCATGAAAAATAATAAAATGTATATTTTTTTCTTAAATCTGACTTTACACAATTCAAGGGGTATACAGTACAGAAGAGCCCTTTGGCTCATTGAGTCTGCACCAACAAAAACCTGCTCTACATCTACACAGTCCCACTTCCCAGCACTTGATTGATAGCCTTGAATGTTATGACATTTCCAGTGCTCATCCTTTTTAATGGTTGTGAGATTTCCTACCTCAACTATCTTTCCAGGCAGTACGTTCTAGATTTTCACCACACTCTGGGTGGAAAAAAATAATCCCTCAAATCTCCTCTAAACCTCCCGATGTTCATCCTAAAATTATGCCCCCTTGTTCATGACCGTTTGACTAAAGAGAGCAGCTACTTTCTAGCCACTCTGCTCTGCATAATCGTACACACCTTTATCAGATTCCCTCTCAGCCTTCTCTACTTTAAAGAAAACAATCCCATCTTATCCAGCCTCTCTTCACAGCTGAACTGCTCCATCCCAAGCAATATCTTGGTGAATCTCCTCTGCACTCCCTCCAGTGCACTCACATCCTTCCTTCAATGCATTGACAACAACTGCACACAGTACTCCAGTCGTGGCCTAACCAAAGTTTTAGATAGCTCCCACATAATCTCCTTGCCCTTGTAATTTATGCCTTTGATAACTGATAAAGACAAGTGTCACATATGCCTTCTTGACTGCTCTATTAACCTATTCTGCCACCTTCAGGGATGTCTGGACAAGCACGCCAAGATCCCTCTGTTCCTCTGAGCTCCCTAGTGTCCTACAATTCATCGAGTACTCACTTGTCTTATTACTTCTTCCAAAGTGTATCACCTCACTTTTGTCAGGGTTAATTTCCATCTGCCTGTCTGACAAATCTGTCTATATCCTCTGGTATTTGGCTTTTGATCAGTATGGGTTTGAACCGGAAATGTGCTCACCATAACGGACCGGACAGCATAAATTCCAAGCAGAGTAGAATAACGTCACTTCATCGGAGGCTCCACTGATGATATTACCTAACATGGTGACAAAACGTCTGAACAAAAACAAGCCAGCTTGGCGAGCAAATCAACAACCTCATTACCTCTGGTAACCTAAACGCTTCTGCCTGATGTCAACTACTCAGACAATCTTCATAGCAGTTACATCACTACCTTAGTTTATTGACTTGATGATGTTAACTCTAACAAGTATTCTGAAGAAGAGTTGAATTAGACTCAAAATGTTATCCTTTTTCTCCCTCCACAGATGCTGACAGATCTGCTGAGCTTCTCCAACATTTTCTGCTTTAAGGACATAAAACTATAAGAAGGAGGAGCAGGAATACACAATTTAGCCCTTTGAGCTTGCTTCATCATTTAATATGATCATGGCTGATCTCGCCTTGGCCTCAACTCCACTTTCTTGTCCATTTCCCTTAACACTTCAATCCATTATCAAAACCCTATCTACCTCCTCCTTAAATTTACTTCATGCCCCAGCATCCACCCCACTTGTGGGAGGGCATAGTGAATTGAACAGAATCATGATCCTTTGAGAGAAGTAATTTCACCTCATTTCTTTTTTAAGTCTACTTCTTATCCCAAAACTTTGAGCTCTTGTTATAGATTGCCCCACATGAGGAAACATTCTCTATATGTCTACTTCTTCAATCCCTCTTAGCATCTTATTTACCTCAATTATAACTCCTCTCATCCTTAGCTCCAGAGAGTACAGGTCAGAACTGCTCAATATCTCTTCATAAGACAAACCCCTCATCTCTGGACTCAGTCTGGTGAACCTCCACTGAACTGCCTTCAATACAACTAAATTGCCTCCAAGGGGACCAAAACTGTATGCAATACTCCAAGTATTATCTCACTCATGCTTTTGTATGGTTGCAACAACACTTCCCTATCCTTTCGCAATAAATATCAACATTTCATTTGTCTTCCTGATTACCTGCTGTTTATTGGCTTAGTTCAGGCTACCTGAACTGTTTGTTCCAGCACTTTTTGTTTTTTTTTATTTAGTTGTATACATTTGGCACAGCATTTAAGAGTTCCATTCTAAACTATAATTTTCACACGCTATAATCACATATTCACATACTTAAGCATACAGTTTCAGTAGGACAGAAATCACTTTCACATTCCCATGACATCTGAGAGTGTGTTGCAGTTAATTAAATATTTTAAAGTGAAGTTATTTTGGTTATGTAGGAAACCAGTCTGCCCAGAGAAAGATCATATAAGCATCGCAGAATCACAAAAAGTTACATGACTGAAAGAGGCCAGTTAGCCCATCATGCCCCTATTTTCTGCAAGAACAACCCAGCTAGTCCCGTTTCCCCTCTTTTCCCCTGTAGCCCCCAATTGCCTTTTTTTTTATTTAAATGCGTAACCAGTCCAAGTTTTGAAAGCCACAATGGAATCTATGCCCACCACATGCTCAGCCACTGAATACCAGATTTCTCACCACTCACTGTGTAAACAAATTTTTTTTTCACATGTTCCTTTGCTTTGTTTTTCCAATGACCTTAAAGAACTTTTGGTTCTCAACACCTCCACCAATGGAAATCAGTTTCTCTTTATCTACTCTGTCTAGACCACTGTTGATTTTGAACACCTCCATCAACTCTCCTGCTGATCTTCTCTAAAGAAAACTGGCCTCGTTTCAACTGCTTCTGTGACCTCATCAAAAAACTCAATTACAAAAATAGAAATTGCTGGAAAAGCTCAAAAGGTCTGACTGGGGCAGTTCTGAGGAAGGGTCACCGGACCTGAAACGTTAACTCTGATTTCTCTTCACAGATGCTGCCAGACCTGCTGAGATTTTCCAGCAATTTCTGTTTTTGTTTCGGATTTACAGCATCGTAGTTCTTTTTGTTTTTAAAAGTCTCAATTAAGTTGGTTAGATGTGATTTGCTCTTAAAAAAATTGTGCAGGTTTTTCTTGATTAGTTCACAATTGTCCAGATGACCATTAGTTTCTCCCTTTCATCATTTCTAAAAGATTTCCCGTCACTGAAGTTAAATTGATTAGTTTTGCTTTATATCTCATTTGGAAGGTGGCACCTGTGAGAGTGCAAATTTTCTTCACTATTTCAACAAAGTATCACTTTAAACCCAGTGTTCATGTGTTGAACTATTGCTTGAGCCTATTACCTTCTTACTGAGAGATAAATACTACTACAGTAGGCAGGCTGACATTTTCACTGAAACTGAAAGTAAAGACAATTGACGTTCAAAGTAACTTCAGCAAAATGCAGAAAGTTCACTTTTAGCTTGGATGCTTTTGAAAGGGACAGAAATAATGGAGCTGACTGTGCAATAGTAATCATAGCAAACCTGCTTGTGTTCTCATTATTATTTCAGTAAAACTGACAACAGGTTTCGTAGAACATACAGGTGCAGAGTCACTCAAAAGTCCAGATATTTGGTGGTTTCTCCACAGGATGCTCTCCCTACCTCCCACCACAGTTCCCAGACTATAATCAAGGGAAAACAGTAAGGTTGATGAGAACTTCCACTTTTAAGGTATAATCTCAACATAAAAACCCTTGAAACATTGTGCCCATAGAATGAAATGTAAGCATCTTCACTGAAGAAGTTCATTTTATATTTGTGGTGCATAAAATACTCCATAATGCAATGAAAATGAAATGCATTGTTTTTATAAGATTCAGTTTCTATGTTAATCTAATCAAAATAAGTGTCCATGTCACAAACTAAAATAAATATGAATGATATTACAAATGCTTTTAGCTTCCTGGTTTGCTGTCTGAATTCTGCAAACTGATTGGTTGCTTATCTGCCTGCGGATGTCACTGCTACTGCATGCCTCGAGATCCCCTTAGATTAGCACTAGATTTAAACTGATGTCATTACAGGGGATAACCATGCTACAGAGATCACTAGATCTTTAAAGGTAACTTCTTTGAGATTAGCAGCGAGCATTATTTTTTCGCTCTTGACAGCAAGATGTTGTCCATTTAATATATAAGACCAAAACACTGTGTCAAAGTTTTTCATGTCACTAAATATTTAAGAAGCACAGTGCATATAGCTGACAGTACAAATGACAAAATGCATTGAAAATGAATTACACTTGCACTTAAAAGAAATAACAATGTGACAGAAAACACAATGAACAATTATTCCCCTATTTTAGAAAGATGCAGAAAAATATATGAAATCTCCAGTTGAACTGAACAGAGTGCTACAGTATCTTTTAAATTTTGGTTTAAGTTCTACACATTTATATACAGTTCAAGTAATACGGCACAGTGGCTCAGTGGTTAGCAGTGCTGTCTCACAGCACCAGGGATCTGGGTTTGATGCCAACCTTGGGTGACTGTCTGTGTGGAGTTTGCATGTTCTCCCTGTGTCTGTGTGGGCTTCCTCCTTGGATTCCCACAGTCCAAAGATGTGCAAGCTAGGTGGATTGGCCATGCTAAATTGCCTGAAGTGTTCAGGGATGTGTAGGTTGGGTAGATTATGAAGGATGGGTCTGGGTTGGATGCTTTGAGGATTGGTGTGGACTTGTGGACAAAAGAGCCTGTTTCCACATTGTAGGGATTCTATGACATGTGATGCACAGCCTTTTTTTGTCATGTGCAGACAGTGGTAAAATAAAATGTGAAATGTAATGTAATGAAAATCTCAGGATGTTAAAATAATTATGGAAGGAGGCCATTTGGCAACAAAGTGAGTTTTTTCCCCCTCATTTACAGCATGAGGGCATCACTGGCTGGGTCAGCATTTATTGCCCTTCTCTAATTGCCCAGAGGGCAGTTAAGATTCAAACACATTGCTGTAGGACAAAAACAGATGTTGCTGGAAAAACTCAGTAGGTCTGGCAATATCAGTGAAGAGAAAATCAGAGTTAACATTTCAGGTCCGGTGACCTTTCCTCAGAACTGATTGCTCTGGGTCTGGAGTCACGTGTAGGCCAAACAACGTGAGGATGGCAGTGTCCTTCTCTTAGTGAACAAGATGAGTTTTTCCCTCTGGCAATAATTTTATCATTAGACCCTTAATTCCAGATTTTCACTCAACTCAAATTTCCACCATCTGCTATGACAGGGTTTGAACCCAGGTCCCCAGAACATCAACTGAGTTTCTAGATTAACAGCCCACTGATAGTGCCACTAGGCCATTGTCTCCCCCTCCATGCTGCTTGCACTTTCTGTAACAGTTTTCTTGTGTAATGTACAAACATTTTATAGATCAAAAACTAACGGAAAAAGATCACAATGAAGGCAATAACAATGTCGACTACATATTAGTTACATACAAATATATCCTCGGTTATTTCTTAAGAGAAGGTGTGAGCTATTGTGGATGTGAATTGTTAATAACTTGACTTTTAAAATTGTTTATAAGAGAGAACAAAGGAACGTAATCCTCCTCCTCTCAATCTCATTCTTCTCTCCATCACAGATAATAGAGATAAAAGGTACTGCAAATGCTGGAGAATCCGAGATAACAAGGCATGGGGCTGGATGAACACAGCAGGCCAAGCAGCATCATAGGAGCAGGAAAACTTGATGTTTCGGGCCTAGACCCTTCATCAGAAATGGGGGAGGGGAAGAGGGTTCTGAAATAAATAGGGAGAGAGGGGGAGGCAGATAGAGGATGGATAGAGGAGAGGATAGGTGGAGAGGAGGCAGACAGGTCGAAGAGGCGGGGATGGAGCCAGTAAAGGTGAGTGTAGGTGGGGGGGTAGGGAGGAGATAGGACAGTCCAGGGAGGACGGACAGGTCAAGGGGGCGGGATGATGTTAGTAGATAGGAGGTGGGGGTGGGGCTTGAGGTAGGAGGAGGGGATAGGTGAGAGGAAAAACAGGTTAGGGAGGTGGAGTTGAGCTGGGCTGGTTTTAGGATGCAGTTGGGGGAGGGGAGATTTTGAAGCTTGTGAAATCCACATTGATGCCATTGGGCTGCAGGGTTCCCAGGCTGAATATGATTTGTTGTTCCTGCTGCCTTCGGGTGGCATCACTGTGGCATTGCAGGAGGCCCAGGATGGACATGTCGTCTGAGGAATGGGAGGGGGAGTTGAAATGGTTCGTGACTGGGAGGTGCAGTTGTTTGTTGCGAACTGAGCGCAGGTGTTCTGCAAAGCGGTCCCCAAGCCTCCGCTTGTTTTCCCCGATGTAGAGGAGGCCACAACGGGTACAGTGGATGCAGTATACCACATTGGCAGATGTGCAGGTGAACATCTGCCTGATGTGGAAAGTCTAATGATATTTCTCACTGTATCTCACCAAATTCAGCTCATCAACTTCCTACCCCACCACTCCAGTCCCCTGTTGTCTGATTCCTGCATCATCTATCATGTGCTATTCCCAGCACAATTTGTCACCCACCAGATATCTGCCAAATGACAGGTATCCTTGGCGCACCCACCAACTTTGAAAGGCCACTGTGCACCAGGGCAGGTGTTAGCTATCCAGCAACGCTCAGCAGCCACAAAACCACGTTGTTCATGGCACACAGTCAGAATGGCTGACCCTCCGTTACACATACCACCCCATTCTACCACCAACACCTCCCTCCCCCACCCCAGTCACTGTATAACCTCCAGGCTACCCAGTTTGCCTGTCCTTAACTCCATTCCAATTAAACAGCCTCTTTAGTGCACTGCCACTTTGTCCCAAATTCCTACTATAGACCACAGTTTGTCATTGTCCAGGAGGGGAACATCACATACAGCATGGAATCAAATAATTACAAACATGAGCTTGTATTTACAGCCAGCAAAAATCAACCCAAACAAAATGAAAATATGCTGCTGTTCATCCCCAAAATGTAAACCAATTGCTGGCATGATAACCAATGACTATTTTATATTTCATGATGCTGTGCTGCATCCAACTCCCATTGACTGAAACAGAGTGTCAGTCAGGTCCTGTCTGGCTTGTAGCGCCTGATGCAGCTGAATTCTGTAAAGCACAAGGAGACTTTCCTCTTCCCCAATATCCTCATCTTCCCTCTGCTCCTCAGATGAAGACTGCTCCCTTTCCCTCAGCATCCAGCACACCATCTGGATGCCTATTGCAATTGTGCAGAGCACAGCAAGCCAGGATGATATGGCTGGCTGTGTCAGCACAATACTGGAGCCCTCCTTGCATAGGTGTTAGATTGATGTCTCGATGTGCCATAAAGCATAATGTCCCTCCCCTCTACCCCACCTAGATCCTGACTGGTAAACATGTCAAGCAGCTGGCCTGTGTATTTGTGCAAAACAGCCCATCAAATCAACAGCACTGATAGCCTTTAGACTTTGCCTGAAGTGTCAATATGCTAAAAGGAATGGTGTAGGTGCATGTAGATAGGAGCTAAGTGAATGAGTCCTAAGAAAGGTGACCAAGCAGCTGTGAGATGCAGCCTGTCCAGTCTGTGAGCTGGGCACCTGTCCCTGCAGGAAAACTATCTTTGCAGCAGCCTTTCGATGCCAGTTGCTGTTTCACAGTAAAATTCAGGTCTGTGCTTCCTAAGCATCTTGCAAGTCAATCGGAGAGGTGCCATGAGGATTCTGAGGGAATAGCAAATATCAGATGTTAATGACCATGGATGAGTGGGCGTATGTGGGGGTTGCCCCTGAGATGCTGTTTTGTGCTGAGCAACATGGAGGCTCTGGCAGGCAGTGACAAGCTGAAGTCACAAGGCCTGACTTCCATTTTGAGAATTCTCGAGGTGTGTTGTAGGAGTTGAAGCTGCAAATTAATGTAAGATGTACAGTTAAAAACAAAGTTATTAACTAGAACTAATTCACCTCAAATAGTAGAATCTCCCCTTATCAAATCGAATTTGATTAAAAGATGCAATGAATTGCTCCTGACATTGAGAGTGGCCCCAGCAGACTGCCTCATATGCTTCTGCTACATTTTGTGCCATAGCCATGTCTTTCAGACCATTGTAAGAGTCTGCCACCTATTACCATAAGACTTAGGAATGGACATAGACCATTCAGCCCATTGAGTTTGTTCTGCCATTCAATGTGATCATGACTGATTGGTAATCCTCAACTCCACTTCCCTGCCTTTTCCCCATTACCCTTACTAATTAAATATCTGTCTATCTCAGTCTTGAATATACTTAATGACACAGCCTCAACAGTCCTCTGTGGTAAAGAATTCCACAGATTCAGTACCTTCTGAGAGAAGAAAGTTCTCTTTATCTCTGTCTTAAATGGCAACCACTTATTCTGAGATTATGCCCTCTGGTCCTGGTCTGTCCCACATGAGGAAACAACTTGCCCGCACCTACCCTGTCAAGTCCCTAAGAATCCTATATACTTCACTGAGGTCGCCTTTCACTCATCTAAACTCTGATGAGTTCGGGCCCAAACTACTCAACCTTTTCCCATATGAAAATCCCTCTATACTTGAAATCAACCTAGCGAACTTGCTCTGGGCTGTTTCCAATGTCAATAGATCTAAACCTAGATAAAGCGACCAAGATTGTCCACAGTATTGATGATGTGATCTAACTAGTTCCTTTTATAGATTTAGCGAATTGTGTGGGGTGTGGTGAGGTGGACCTCACTATCTCTTCCTGTTAGGTCTCCCTCTGACGTTGTCAATGACACACAACATTGCATGACTTCCTTGCAAGACTTTTTGAGAGGCACTGAATTTACATCTGCAGGCTTTTTTTTGCCTATAGCAATTGTCTTGAAAAAAAAACAAATTTTGGAATTAAAAGTTAAAAATGTCCACAATACTTCAGGGTCCAGATCACTCACAAAAAGAGGAAAATCTTTTTCATACAAGTGATTCGGATTTGGAATGTACTGCCTGAGAGTGTGGGGGTGGCAGATTGAATCAAAGCTTCCACGGGGAATTAATTATTTGAAAGGGCACAAGTACACAGCAAAGGCTGGAGAATGATACTCGGTGAGACGAGCATTTGAAGAGGTAGTACAGTCATGATGGGCTCAATGACCTCCTTCTGTAATCTTGCAAATCTATGATTCTGTCTGTGACAATAATGATGATAATATTTCACCAGTTAGTGGCAAACTTAGTGACAGATTCCCAAAATAACATTGTGATAATTCTTGTAATTCTATCATTTCTTATTATGTTGAATGTTTCAAAATTCTTCACAATTCTGCAATGAATTAACTGTCATTATGAGATGATATTCTGCAGCAATTCTGTGCTAACAACAACCCATAGTTAACATCCGATGAAAGATCAGTTTTTGTTTGAAGTAGCAAAGGGAGACAAGTTGGCTGCAACAGGGGTATTACTTACTTCTCATCATCAAAAGGTGCTGTGCAATTTTAAAATGCAGCTGAATAGGCATTCAGGAGCAAGGATTAGCATCTCATTGATTGAACAACATTTCCAATATTTTACAATGTCTCAGAATTGCACTGGAGAGTCAAGCTGATTAGTGCAAAGTCCGATACAAAATGTCTATCAACTGGGCAATTGTCAAAACACTATGAATATTTAATAAAATCAGCATCACAAGTTAAGACAGTATGCAATAAATATAATTAAAATTATTTCTTTTTATCACACCGTTGTTTACAACTGCTTCTTATAGCTATGAGTGATGAAAACATTTAATGGATTGAATTTAATGCAGGGAGACATTAGGCCTTATGATTTCTCCTAATACTATGTGGGGCCACCTGTCTTTGCCCCCAGGAAGGCACTGTCACACTAGTTTAATCCGTTTGATCAAAGAACCATTGGTAAATTTGATGGGTTTGGGAATAAAACCTAATTCACACCTCTCTGGCAGTAGCTGAGAATGCTATCTTCGCCCGTTCTGCCTTCAGTGAGATTTTGCTATCTTGTGTTCTGTACAGTTTTGTGTAGAGTCGAAGGCACCACATAATAAGAAGGATGTGAACACATAGGAGAGAGTGTAGATATGACTTACAAGGATAGTTCCAGGGGTGAGAAATTACAGTTAGGAGGATAGATTGGAACTGTTCTCTTCGGAGAGAAGAAGACTAAGAGAAGGTCTGATACAAAATCTGTTTCAAAATCCATGAGCAGACTTAATAGAGGAGATAGAGAGAGACCGTTCCCGCTTATAAAAAGATCAAGAATCAGAAGGCATAGATTTTAAGTGATTAGCAAAAGGAACACATTTGATGCAAGAAAAAGCTTTTCACTTAGCAAGTAGTTAGGCATGGAATGCGATGCCTGGAAGTGTGGTGGAGGCAGGTTCAATTACGTAGAAACATAGAAAATAGAAGCAGAAGTAATCAATTCAGCCGCTAGAGCCTGCTCCGCTGTTCATCATGGTCATGGCTGACCATCCAACTCTTCCCACTATTCCCATATATCCTTTGATCCCTTTGGCACAATTGTTATATTCTACTCCTTGAAATCATACCGTAGTTTACACTCAACTGCTTTCTATGAGAGTGAATTCCAGAGGGTCAACACTCCCGGGGTGAAGAGACTTCTACTCATCTCCGTCCTAAATGGTTTATCTCATATCCTTAGACTGTGACTCCTGGTTCTGGACTTCCTGGTCATCAGTAACATCCTACTTTTGCTTCTGAGTGTCTTCGAAACCAGGAAATGTACTTGACAATGAAGTGGATCATCATAAACTTCAAAAGGACAAATAAACATTTGTACAGGTGATAGATTAAGTATAAAGAAGAAAGCTGCAAAGTGATACATTTTGGTTGGAAGAATATTTAGAAAAAAAGGTTGACAATTATATAATGTATTTTGTGATCACAGGATGCCCCAGAGCATGTTACAGTGAAAGAATTAATTTTGAAGTATAATGGCTATCTAACATAGGAAATGATCCAACCAATTTGCACACAGCAAGTTCCCACAAATAGAAACCTGATAATGACAAGGTACTTATATTCTCACGATTGGTTGAGACCTAGATATTAGGTGTGGGGTTAGTGTGAGCTAAGTGTGGCATGCTGTGACCTATGCTGGTGAAATATAGGCAATGCTGTGAGTTTTATCTCAAAAAATACACCAATTTTCAATGTTTCAAGGTCTTTCAATGTTATAGACAACTACAGAAGAATGGTGTTTTATTTCATTAATTGTCAGTAGTAGTACAGGTCAATCTGATAGTTCTAATCTCGTCATTTTTCATCATTAAAAACAAGCCATTAAATTAAATGATTTCAATGATGGTAAAGCCCTTATTTAGTAGAAAATGAATTTTCCATTATTAGCGACAAAGGTATCAGTCTATTTCTGTGATTTTTTTGTGGATATGTTTTGGAATTTGATACTTAATTGGCTGACATAGTAGTCATTAGTTTATGTAAAAGCATTCATTCCTGAAACAAAACCTGCAGTGGTTGTAGTTTAATGATGCATTACTTTCTACCCATTAATGGTCATCATGAACATTTCAGGTTAATTTATGATGAATTATGAAATAGAGAAGTGGAATTCTGCTCAAGAGTACATCTAATTCTTTAACCAGCTTTTACATCAGTTGTAAAATGTGCTGTCACATTAATTATGACCCTAAGAGAAATGCTTGCTTATACTTAAAAAAAATTCACCTTCATTTATAGAATTCTATTCAGACAGTAACACAATTCTGGACACAACTGAATTTTGTGATCAATCAAACAAACCCATTCTTAATTATATAAATGCCACAAAAGTTTCAACAAAATAAGTCCCCATTATTTGAATATTTATGATGTTTGAAATTCTACTCCTTGATTATTAGAATATAAATGCTTCTTTGTTTCTATATCACCCCTCTGTCCACAATTTGTTAAAACATAATTTGTTAGCTTAATATGGGTCTGAAACTCCTAAAATGTAGAAATAAAGGAATTTCATCTAAAAATGTTAATCATTCATTTAGTAACATCTGAAATGTCTAAAAGCCGTACGTTTTGAAAATTGCCTTTTTTAAAGTTAAAAATTCAGAACTATTTTTAACATTCCACACTTGCAACATTCCATATATTACCATGCAATTATATATAGACTTCTTGGAAATAAAAACAAACTAAAAGCACTTTTCATTGAACATTCCTTTAGTAGGCGACTTAAGCTTTAAACAACAGAATGAAGCTCCTATTTTCTCATTAAACAAAGCCGTAAAAATGCTATCATCTAAGTAGCCATTCAATTTTCCTGGAATTAGTCCAAAGTAATTCTCTGCTCCTAAGTAGCTAATATTTCTATGCTTTTCCTTTCTCAGCTTGGTAATATTTAACCCCAAAAAAATCCTTCACAATGACTATTTTTTCCCAGAGTCTCCTCCCTTTAACTCAAGCAGTGACAATATTTGATTTTGTTTAAATCCTCATGAATTTTTTCACTACATTCATTGAAAGTACAAGTTACGCTTGTGTTTCTGCATTGTGGTCCTTAGAAATTTTCAGTCTCAAGCTGCTTGCTCTTGAAATTTGGCAGATGGAGCTATGTCCGTGAGTTTTTGGGATATCTTAGATACCCTCTGGTCCTAAGCCATTTCAGTGAAAACTGATTAACATGGGCTTTGCATCCAGATGGAAATGTCAGTTATCCATTTTTAGAATCTAACTCTCTTTTGTATGGAATTGAATGGACATTTCAAAGCATAACTGACATCTTAATACCTTCCTGGGACTTGGAGGCTAATAGGTTATCCATTGGTAGCACAGATATTTTTGTCAATGTCCATAAATATTTTGCATGTTCTTCCCAGTGAAATAATTTGTGTTTGTCTTCAATAATCCAGCCACACAGGTTTATTGTCAGAAGAATTCAGAACAATCACGAGATCGCCCTTCTTATTTCTCTAAATTAAAGGCACATTCCTAAAACATCCTCATCTTAGAAAACCTTAGAAAAGTAAGTTGATGCATGGTACTCCCTCAGATGGAGGGTAACACTTGCTCATGGCAAGAACCTGTACTGGGAGCCTTTTAACATGGAGATGCTATTGCAATGCAGTGAGTAAAGTTTCTGGCTGACCAGGCAACTCCTCTGCATTTACTGTGTATTATAAATGTTTTGTAAAGATTTACTGATTGATAATCAACCTGTTTGGCTGCATTGTGATGAACCTTCCATTGTCTTTAAGTCCTGCGGTAGGACTTGAACCAGGAGTTCTAGCCGAAGGGTAGTCATGCTCCCACTGTGCCAAAAGACCTCCATAACATTAAGTGCTTTTAATGAAAAATATGTTACATTCATGGAACATGGATCAGAAGCAAGTCACGTATCTCTGTGAGGCTACTCTGTCAATCAATGTGATGATGACTGATCTGCGAGCTATATTATTATTGACCCATATTCCTGACTACTTTTGGTGTTAAAAATCAAAAATCTACCAATCTCAAATTTAAAATCAACATTTGATTTGTCATCAGTTATCCACTTAGTAATATCTTCTTAAAATTTAGTCAAGTTCATCAAGCATAACCAACGTTTAAGAAATCCATGCCTGTTGATCTGTTCCTTACAAATCTATGCTGATCGTTTGATTAAATATTGTAAAG
>JAHRHZ010000266.1:45756014-45820198 GCA_024137785.1 Ginglymostoma cirratum
CCCATGCTTGTTAGCTTAGAGAACCTCAGTCCATATTAGGCACAAGTCCATTTTAGAAAGCTGTCTGTAATGCACTGAAACATGATCTCATTGAGAGAAACAACTAAGGCATCTTAAACATGAAATGTAAATACCTCAATGATACTTTTGGGATTGTTCTTTACAGATTTTGACATCAGAAAAACATAGCTTTACTCTCCAATTGACTGTGCAATATCTGCACCATATGTTACTGAAATCGGTGCAAAATTAGAATGATGCTATTCCTTGGTATTGATTCATCTCATTTTATTAAATGAAGCTTCTGAAGAAAATAATACATGCATATCAAAAGTAAAAGTCTGAAATACAATAGCACATTTTGGTATTCATCCATTCAAGTTAATAATGTGCAATAAATATACTTTGCATTGATTGTATTGTGGCTGCACATAACACCAATCTCCTCAGCTTTTAATGTACTTCCAGTCGAGACAAGAATTCACCTCCTTTAAGTAAAAAGCAAAATGGAGCAAAAGAAGTGCAGTTTACAGAGACTAAAGGGCAGTTATTATTCTCTATAGTCCAAGACTTGTGCCATGTTGTAGGTCATCATATATAACCTGCAAGAAACAATTTCAGCAACGTCAAAAGCTCAAGACTGCAGATGCTGGAAATCTGAAATAAAGGCAGGAAATAGATCAGATACCATCCAATTTCCTTCATACTTTTCTTTTGTTGTCGTAGGTGTTTTGCCACATTTTGCTGTTTGTTGTACCTTTTCCATTTATCTAGACCTGCCCTTTCTTTCGAATACTTGTTCTTCTTTCTTTTGTGTCTTACCTCTTTAATAATTCTTGGCAGTATTTGTCTTGGCAAATGAATCTCTTGTCCACAGAAATAAAAATTGCTCCTCTATCACATTAAATTCTTTTTGAACACCTCACACTCATCTTCTATCTTTCAACTACTTATTAAATATTCCAGTAAGTTCTGTTTCAGGAAACCAATTGTGTGAAGATTAGAACTGGAACTGCTCTTTATACATTTTTATATTCATTTACAGAATTGTACATCACATGTAACAAATACAACGACAGTTTTATTCTGTGTTTATTCATATCTCTTATGTAGTACCTCAAACAAGTAAGTGTCCCACCTGACTGATGCACCATTAAACTATTTTAACAAAAAAATCTTTGATTTGATTTGAGTTATCATTGTCACATGTACCTAGGTACAGTGAAAAGTTTTGTTATGCATGCAGTACAGGCAGATCATTCCATACAAAGTGCATTAGTGTAGTAGAACACGGTGAAGAATACAATGTTACAGCTACAGCAAAGGCACATAAAGAGCAAGGTCAATATTGAGTTTAAAATTTGAGGTCCATTCAGAAGTCTAATAACAGTGGGAAGAAGCTGTTCTTGTATATGTTGGTACATGTGTTTAATCTTTTGTATCTTCTGCCCAACAGAAGATGTTGGAAGAGATTTTAATCAAGGTGGGAGGGGTCTTTGATTGTATTAGCTGTCTTCCTGAGGCAGCAGGAAGTATAGATGGAGTCAATGAATGGAAGATTAGCTTCAAAAGAAACAGAAGTCAAATTACAATTACATTCCCAGGACTGATGATGAAACCCAGTTCCTCTGGAACCAGCATTGATGGGAGGCTGCAAGAGTATCAGCAGATACCACATAGCCAGGGACACCCTGCCATGGACAAGGTAAATAACAGAGGATGGCAGTGGAGTCAAGTGACCCCCTCGTCTGCTTACCATAGTTACGTGGGGCTATGGGCCCATTATATCAATTAAGCAGCCAATTAATAACTATTTAGGGTCAAATCTCACTGACAATGAAATTTACCTGTATGCACAATTCCCATGAACTATCCATGGTCCACGCCCTTGACCCACTCCAAATGACAGCCTTGAATGATGAAGGATCACACTTTTACTGATCTCTTTGTAACTCCCAAATGATTTACCAGTAATCCCCAGATTGATTAGACGCAACCTGCAGAACTGACAGTGGTTAATGCCCCAAGTTCCTGAACCCTGATCGCACAGAGTGAAAAATTGACTTTTGCCAGGGCTTTGAAATGAGATCAGTACTTCTCTTCACTGTGTGGCCATGTCCCTAAGTGACAATAATCCCTTTTGATTTGACCAAGAACTACTCACCCTAGGCTTCTGAAAATGGCCATTTGTTTGAACCACATGTAGTATGTTTGTCACATAAGCTGCTGATACATGCTGCAGATGTGACATGACAAAACAAAATGCCTTACAGCAACATTCCCTTGATTGATATGTTGTTGGCAAATGTGGAAAGCTGCCTGGCTTTCTGTCTGCACTAAAAGGTATGTCAAAAAATAATTGTTGTGATTTTGTGAATTATGAATGAACTGGCATTGTGCATAAAGGCCAGACAAAGATGCTGTGACCATTCAAGTAGGTACAAAGTGAGTGCGCACTAAGAATGCAAGCTAAGAGCTCTGAGATGCATGCTGTTCCATCAGATGAGATGGATGTATGTCATTGCACAGGAAGTGGCCTGGCAGTAGCATTGCATTGTAATATGAGCTCCAAAGCTCAGTATTTGTGCTGAATTGTATAATAGGTTTGTCCAAGATGTGCTATGACAGTGTTGCGAGGCTGGAGCTTTGCCAATGCCGAATTCCATGGATGGAGGTTGCAGGTGGTTGCTGTTCATGGAGCATGCCCTGAAATGTCGGCAAACGTTGACCAAGATGGATGCCATGAGAAGATGTTGGTCAAATTGCAGCTGCCAGGTAACTGCTCTGACTTGGCAGCATCTAGTTTCTCACGTGTACCTGACAGAATAGCAGCCTGCATTTAAATGAGCAAAATTAACTAACAATGAAATGTTAATACATGCAATTAGGGAGAGGCAGCGGTCAGGCGCTAATGTTTCTGGGTTAGCAATCCCCAGTTTTTGGGACATGGGTTTGAACCTCACCATGGCAGAAGCTTGAATTCAATAAAAATCTGGAATTAAAATGCCAGTTTAACATAGCCATGGAACAGTTGTCAATTATAGAAAAAGCCCATTTGGTTACTAATGCCCATTAGGGAAGGAAAGCTGTTTCAGCGATGGTAGAAACTGCAGATGCTAGAGAATCTGAGATATACAAGGTGTAGAGCTGGATGAACACAGCAGGCCAAGCAGCATCAGAATAGCAGGAAGGTTGATGTTTCGGGCCCGAAACATCAGCCTTTCTGCTCCTCTGATGCTGCTTGGCCTGCTGTATTCATCCAGCTCTACACCTTGTATATCTCAGGGAAGGAAAGCTGCTGTTTTTACTCAGTCTAGCCTACATGTGGCTCCAGAGTCACAGCATGAGGTTGATTTCTAACTGCCCTCTGAAGTGGCGTAACAAGTTACTCAGTTCAAGAGCCAGCAATGCTGATATCACACAAAGGAATTAAAAATAAATGGGCATTTATCACTCGGTCATGAGATCTCATCTAGCCATTGATGGCTTGTGCAGAAAATTAGACATTTGTCTTGATGTCAAAAATCTAATTTTTTCATTCTGACTGTATTTTCCCAGCTGTCTCATCATTGCCTATACCACCTAAAGGCTGGGAAAATTTAGGCCACGGAACTTACTTTAATAAAAGGAGTAAGAACGGATCATCATTCCTTGCACATTCCAGCCAATTTTCCTTTTGACTGAAGATAAAACAGGACAAAATTGGTTTGAAAAGCTGCATACATACGCAACAATTCTGATGTAAATTAGAGGGAGGTTTCCATATAAATAAATTAATGCTGCTTTAAAATAAAAAGAGAACAGGAAAGAATTGAAATAGCAGGGACATTGCAACTACAGAGAGAAGTTGCATTTCCATGGCAGCTTTAAGTCAAACTCTGTATCAGGGTTTTTTTTTGTTTCTGGTATCAAGCTCAGGAACATGGGAATGTATAAGAAAGGAAAATGCTGTTGCAGTATACCTTACAAGATCCGGTGTCTAGGAAACAATTTTGCACAATACTTCGCAACCCCCTTTTTCAAATTTTAAACAAACTGCCCCAAGGTTGAGGGCACTCCGCCAGAACTAACACAATGAAGAACGTTAATCAATTATGTTTTCAGTTGTTTGAAAGGACTTATTGTTTCTACCAGCTGACACCAATAGGAATATATTTACTTCTTTAGGTTAATTATGCCTCTAGAACAGGAAATGCATGCTTGTGGATACCCAGCAAAATATCTGCTGAACAGTGCGATTTCATGATACTTGTAGTGGGGAGACAAAGACCATGAATACAGTTTAGCTGTTAAAGTAACTAAGTACTAAATTCTTATGCTTCAAGATGTTTCCAAATTGTGATGGATAATTCAGCAAGACTTAATGATACCTTACATCCAAACTGTCACCAAGGTCCTGCTAAACATACACACCACTAATGAACATGACCATCAAACAGCACAAATTTAAACTGCAAGATTATTTAAAATTGATAATTTCATGGTCAGAAATCGCACAACACCAGGTTATAGTCCAACGGGTTTATTTGAAAATACAAACTTTCAGAGGGTAGGTGTTATGCTCCGAAAACTTGTTTCCAAATAAACCTGTTGGACAATACCCAGGCATCATGTGATTTCTGACCCTGTCCACCCCAGTCCAACACCGGCACTTCCACATCATAAGAATTCACAAGCATTATAGATTGTAGCCTTTCAGCCCTACTAAAGTAGAAAGGGATATTACTCGAGCAATGGACGGTTCAAATGTAAATCAACATGAATGTTTTCTCTGTTTATGATCTGTTATGCTGCAAACTCTCTATCCTTAAATTGTCCATCATCCGACAGTCTGGGTGGATGGCTCCTGGGGTATTCTATTTATCCTCTTTCATGTGACACCAGTTCTCAGTCCAACCAATATTGATTTTTAGAATTTTTATGTTGAAGAGTATTAGAACATAGCCTTAACTAAAACCAAGTTTATCATCAGACTATAAGACATAGGAACAGAAATTAAGCCATTTGGCCCATCGAGTCTGTTCTGCCATTCAAACACAGCTGATAAGTTTTTCAAACCCATTCTCCCATTTTATCCCTGTAACCTTTGATCCATTTGACAATTAAGAACCTATCTATCTCTGTCTTAAATATGCTCAATGACCTGGCCTCCACAGCTCTCTGAGGTAATGAATTCCACAGATTCACCATTTAAAGAGTTTGAGAAGATTTGTAGCTTGGATTGTGGGTGAGGTTGGAGACATGCTTGCCAAACAGTTCTACAGGGTCTTCCCTTTACTCTCAGACTATGCCCTCCGGTCCTAATGTCTCCTGCCAATGGAAACATCTTCCCAATGACCACGCCGTCTAGGCTGTTCAGTATTCTGTAAGTTTCAATTAGATCTCCCCTCATCCTTCTAAACTCCATCAAGTATAGACCCAGAGTCCTCAAACGTTCCTCATATGTTAAGCCTTTCATTTCTGGGATCATTTTTGTGAACCTTTTCTGGATCCGCTCCAGGGCCAGTACATACTTCCTGATGTATGGGGCCCAAAATTCCTCACAATACTCTAAATGTTGTCTGACCAGAGCTTTACAAAGCCTCAGAAGTACATCCCTGCTTTTATATCTAGTCTTCTTGAAATAAATTCCAACATTATATTTATCTTCCTAATGACAGACTCAACCTGCAAGTTAACCTGAAAAGAATCCTGGACTAGGACTCCCAAGTCCCTTTGCACTTCAGATTTCTGAATTTTCTCCCCGTTTGGAAAATAGTCCATGCCTCTATTCATCCTACCGAAGTGCATGACCTCACACTTTCCCACATTGTATTCCATCTGCTATATCTTTGCCCACTCTCCTAATCTGTCAAAATTCTTCTGCAGCCTCCCCACCTCCTCAATACTACCTGTCCCTCTACCTATCTTTGTATCATCCACAAACTTAGCCAGAGTGCCCTCAGTTCCTTCATCGAGATCATTAATGTAGAAAGTGAAAATTTGTGGTCCCGTTACTGATCCTTGTGGAACACCACTAGTCACCAGCTGTGAGAAGAACCTGAGAAGGACCTTTTTATCCCCAATCTCTGCTTTCTGCCAGATAGCCAATCTTCTAACCATGCTAGCACCTTGCCTCAAACACCATGGGCCCTTATCTTACTCAGCAGCCTCTTGTACGGCACCTTGTCAAAGGCCTTCTGGAAGTCCAGGTAGATAACATCCATTGGCTCTCTTTGGTCTAACCTGCTCGGTACTTCCTCAAAGAATTCTAATAGATTTGTCAGGCATGACCTCCCCTTGATGAAGCCATGCTGGCTTTGCTCTATTTTACCATGCACTTCCAGGCATCCCGAAATCGCATCCTTTACAATGGACTCTAAAATCTTACGGTTACAACTGAGATCAGGCTAATTAGACTGTAATTTCCCATCTTTTGCATACTCCCTTCTTAAACAAGGGGGTTACATTAGTGATTTTCCAGTCCTCTAGCAGCCTCTTTGACTCTAGTGATTCCTGAAAGATCACCACTGACGCCTCCACTATCTCTTCAGCTATCTCCTTCAGAACTTTGAGGTGTAGTTCATCTGGCCCAGGTGATTTATCCACATTCAGACCTTTTAGTTTTCCTAGCACCTTCTCTTTGATGATGGCCAGCATACTCATCTCTGCCCGCTTGACTTTCTTGAATTTTTGGGATATTACTCATGTCTTCTGCCATGAAGCCTGACGGAAGGTACTTATTCAGTTCCTCAGCTATTTCTTTGCGCCCCACTACTACTTTGCAGTGTCATTTTACAGTGGCCCAATGTCCACTTTTGCCTCTCTTTTGCCCTTTATATATCTAAAGAAACTCTTGCAAATTTTTTTATATATTATTGACTAGCTCACCCTCATACTTAACCTTCTCCCTCCTATTTCTTTCTTCATTGTCCTCTGTTCATCGCTGTAAGCTTCCCAGTCCTCTGGTTTCCCATTGCCCTTGGCCACATTATATGCTTTCTCTTTTGCTTTCATGCTATCCCTGACTTCCCTAGTCAGCCATGGTTGTTTCATTGTCCCTGTACCATGCTTCTTTTACCTAGGGATGAATTTCTGCTGTGTCTCCTAAATTACTCCCAGAAACTCCTGCCATTGCTGTTTCACTGTCTTTCCTGCTAGGGTCCTCTCCCAGTCAGTTCTGGGCGGCTCCTCCCTTGTGCCAATGTAGTTGCCACTATTCAACTATAATACCGTTACTTATTCCCCTTAAAATGCAGAGTAAATTCTATCATATTATGGTAGATTTTGTAAGAGATTTTCCATCTCAGTCCACCTGCATATCAAAATCTGCCATGATCACTGTAACCTGGCCTTTCTTGCACACCTTTTCCATCTCCCGGTATATCTTGTCGCCAAAGCCTGACTACTGTTTGGACACCTGTACATAAATCCTGTAATTTTTTTTTACCCTTACAGTTTCTCAGCTCTACGCACACAGATTCTACACCTGACCCTACTTCATTTCTTACTAACAAGGCAACCCCATCCCCTCTGCCCACCTGCCTGTCTTGTCATTAGGATGTATATTTTGGCTATTCTACTCCCATTCCTGATCGCCTTGCAGCCATGTCTCCATGATGCCCACCATGTCATATCTGCCCATTCCAATCTGCGCCACAAGCTCATATATCTTATGCCTTCTCCTGCGTGCATTCAGACATAACACCTTCACCCTGTATTAACTGTCCCACTTCTCATTGTCACTCTTTTATCCAGTGTGCTTGAAGTTTGATTCCTAACCCTTTCCAAACACTCTGTCAATTCTGAGGAAGGGTCACCGGACCCGAAACGTTAACTCTGTTTTCTCCTTCACAGATGCTGGCAGATCTGCTGAGTTTTTCCAGCAATTTTGTTTTTGTTCCTGATTTACAACATCCGCAGTTCTTTTGATTTTTACTCTGTCCTATTTGTATCTGTGTTGGAGACTTTAGTAATCTCTCCTTTCTTTTCATTTTTTTAGTATTTTTCCATGCAGGTGATGTTAACCTGCTGCATTTTTTTCCCTTTGGCCATTGTACTTCTTGGAGTTTTATCCTTTCTTCTCCCTCCCCCCTCTTTCTAGTTTAAAGTCCTGTTGATCACTCTATTTACGTTTTTCGCTTCAACATTGATCTCCCAGCATGGTTCAGGTGGAGACCATCCCAATGGTACAGATCCCTTCTTTTCCAATGCTGGTGCTAATGCCCCATGAAAAGGAACCCCTCTTTCCCACATCACTGTTTTAGCAACTTATTTACTTCCCTTATTCTCGCACCCCTATGCTGATTTGCAAATGTTTTAGGCAATAATCCAGAGATTATAACCCTTGAGGACCTGCTCTTTAATTTAGTTCCTAGATCCTGATAATCCCTGAACAGGTCCTCTTCTTAGTTTTGCCTAAGTTGTTTGTCCTAACATGGGCCACAACAACTGGATCCTTCCCCTCCCCTCAAGCCAGTCAGAGATGTCCCACATCCTGGCACTGGGCAGGCAACACACCATGTGGGACTCTTGATCCTGCTTACAAAGGATACTATCTATTCCCCTGATTATAGAATCCCCAACAAGTATCACTTGTCTTTCCTCTCCCCTCTCTCGAATGGTCTCCTGTGCCACAGTGCAGTGGTCAGTTGAGCCATCCTCCCTGCAGCCCTTTTCCTCATCCACACAGGGATCAAGTATCTTGTACCTGTTGGACAAGGTCAAGAGCGGAGGCTCCTCTGTTCCTGAATGCAGGATCCCTCACTTGCAGTTCACCCTGCTGTGCCTGCCCACTGATGGAATTTGTGGTACTTCATCTATGAGGTGTGACTGCCTCCTGAAACAGAGCATCCAGATAACTCTCCCCCTCCCAGATGTGCCACAGTGTTTGAGGCTCAGACTCCAGCTCATCAATTCTGAGCCAAAAACTGTCCAGCAACCAACGCTCACTACAGATGTTGCCATTGCAGTTTGCATTGGGATCAGCCAGCTCCCACATCATACAGCTACAACACATCAACTCCCCAGTCATCTCTACTTAATTAATTACTTTATTGGCTAGTTAATCCCTGGTTAGTTAATTTATTAGTTAGTTTTGGAGAGTTTTTAACAAATCTCGGACAGATTTCCTACCAGCTGGACAGGTAACAGCTCTCCTGTCACATCACTTCTTTCAGTTTGGTTTCAGTTACTCTGAGTGCTCCTCCCTCTGACTCGGCGCCCTGGAAACAAGGCCAAAGTGAGTACTTTGATTGATGTTAAAACAAAGTCAATTGGAAAGCCAGACTAACTAGAAAGCTAGCTCATCTAGAAGCAAGGATTCTTGTGCTTAGATGATTTTGGAGTTTGTATTGCATTATTGCCTACAGAAAGTGTCACCTTTAATGATAAGGTGATAATATCTTTCATGATATTCTAATTGAGAGATATTAGTATTTATGTAACAAATGAACAGTAGCATACAGGGAATCAACCAGATGAATTGAGATTTAAATTTGTAGTAAAATGGACATTCATTGTTATTAACTGGTCATTGCTGTACCCTGTAACTGAGTTTTAATGTTGGGACTGTTAAGGTAAAGTGGATCAATTAAGCAATGGAGCCACAAGGCTCATCAGGGTAAACAAAGAAATTTTACAGAGTAAAAACACAATGCATGAAAACCATTCTTTCTTAAGATGTCAGTTATATATTAGTTATTTGAAATACAATTCAATTTTTAACATTCATTCAGAAGCCGATTGAAGTTACATAGCTTGCTCTTTAAAAAATCATAATATGAATGAAAAATTAACAATAAAATAAAATTGCATCATAAAAATCTAAATAATTAACTAAAATGATGAACAATGTAAAATTTTCTGCCACTCAAATGCAGCACCACCCTGCAAGTTATCTTCTGGCATGTCACTAGAAGCGGAGCTGGTTACTGGACAGTCCAAAAACTTATTGCTTGGCATCAAGGACATGTTGACTAGGGAACAGGCTTGGGAGGAATGAGGCCTTTGTCTAGTGTGTTGTCAAGATGACAGCCATCTTTTAAAAGCTGAGTTTGAAATAGTTTGATAAGAACACTTGGTGGTATGTTCCTTGAAGGTAAAGTTTCCAAGCTGAGATTCCCGGACCAGTAGTCCCATCGAAGTCAAACAGCAGCAGGAAGGTTATTAAAGGGATTAAAGGATATGGGAAGAAAATGGGAGCAGGCTATTGAGTGGGATGATCAGTTATTATCATATTAAGTGGTGGAGCAGGCTTGAAGGACCAAGTGATCAACTCCTGCTTCCAAATTCTATGTTTCTATGCTACAGACAAAGCTTATACTTTAAGATAACCTTCTTAATTCAATGTTTTATGCCAATTAATTTAAGAATAACTCGGATACTTAGCAAAAGTTGGAAGGTTATCTGGTTTGAGTACTGTTTCAAAGATTCATATACAAGCTAAGATTTATTGGACCTTCCGTTTATTTCCAGCAAGTTGACTCTTCAAGTATCCTCCAACTATCCCACAGCTGGGCACTCCAGGTTCAACACTGGTGTTGCTACCATGGCCCCTTCTAGTAAGAATTCTAGTTTAAATAATCATTAGCTCTGAAGACTCTCTATTTTCTCAGCTTGGCTACCCTTGGAAGTCCAACTCACTGTGAAATGTCTTCCAGTTAATAAGAGTTTTAAATACTTTTAACCAACACAGACAGAAATTTCAACTGAATGCTTGAAAGTGATGTTTCTTGTTGCAAGATTGATCCAAACTAAAAACTTTCTTGAGGCAATAATAGCTACAATCTCCCCATCCATATTATTGACATCTTGGCGACCATGAGTTCTTTTGTCATTTATCTACCAAATGACTTGATCACATGATCAGTTACTGGAAACAAGATTCTTTAGCAGAAATCATCTCTGGAGAAACCTTGAAGGGATCATTCCTCCAACAAAAATGTATCTTTCCACCAAAAACTAATCACAAGGGCAATAGGAACAGTCACTAAATTTAACTATTTCCATGTCATCAACAACCATGGTTTTAGAATTCAAAACCCCGCACCGCCTTTCAAATAAGAATTTATCTTTTTTTCTTTTTAAAACTGCCCTTGCTTTTATTTCTAGCACATTCGTGCAAAATCTACTCCACAAATCTACCACCACAATAATTTTAAAAAGTATTCCCTAATTTATTTATTTTCTTTTGAAGCCCTTAAATTTAAATAGTACTTTCTATTTTCAAATCTTGTGGATAACAGGACTTTCTTTCTGAATCACAATACTGGAATACCTATGAATTATAAAGATTATAATTAAGTTTCACATTATCTTTTCTGAATGTGAAATGTCATTGTAGAAATTCTATTCTTCTAATTCCTTTTAAATTCAGTAATCAACTGTATAGACTTCCTTCAAGTATCTTTAATAAATTACTCTCTTTACTGTAATTTGAAGGGGAAAAAAGTACTGAAGGTAGTACTGCAGGTATGGCCTCAGCAGGATTTGGTATGGTCAAAAATAACACAACACCAGCCTATCTTCCAACAGGTTTGTTTAAAATTACAAGCTTTCAGAGTCTCGCTCATTCTTCTGGTGTTAGTGAGAAAAGTGGCATCAGACACAGAATTTATAAGCAAAAGATCAAAGGGTCTAGAAATGACGCAGCTTTGAACTGGCGTTAAGATGGCTATTAAATCTTTAATCAGTTAGAAAAGAGATGCAGGTTTCAATTGATTAATATGCAAATCCCTGAATTTCTTTCAAGTCACTAACCTGAGATAACTAAAGTTTTTATCAGTATACCAGAGGTGGCATCTCAAGTCAGACAATGCATTTTAGGTGTGAGGCCTTCTGTAGAAGGTGTCTGTGTTTTAACTTGGAGTCAGACTGGTTTTATTTTCAAAGTAGGAATTCATCAAATGCCACACTGATTAACTGAGAATTGTGTGCTTTTTGAACAAAATAGAATGTATCTACAATTACAAATCTGCAAATGCAAATTCACCCCATAGATTTATATGTGTGTGTGTGCGCGCGCGCGCGCCTTTTTATGTGTCTTACTGTGTTTGTGAGGGAGAGAGAATGTGTGTCTTGGAGAGAAAGGGAGTGTGTATGTCTGTTTGTGAGGGAGACTCTGTGTGTGTGTGTGAGAGAGAGAGTGTGTGTGTGTGTGTGTGTGTGTGTGTGTGTGTGTGTGGGAGTGTACAGTGTAGTGGGGTCACCTGTAGTGCGACATGAACCCAAGATCCCAGTTGAGGCTGTCCTAATGGGTACCGAACTTGGCTATCAGCTTCTGCTTGGTGACTCTGTGTTGTTGTGTATCCTGAAGTGCGAGTTGGAGGACGTTTACCTGAAGATTCAAGGCTAAATGTGATTTTTTTCTTGTTTTGATTGTTATTGTCACATGTGCCAAAATACAGTGAAAAGCTTTGTTTATGAGCGGTACAGGCAGATGGCAGCAAACAAAGGATGTATACATCAAAAAGACTTAGAGGCATGCAGGTTAAATTCTGTATTTTGACTCGTCATTGTTAGATATCCATCCCACTAAATGGTGTCAGCAGTGAACTTCCAGATGGCGTTTGTTCAGAGTTTGGCAACATAGTCGTAGGTGTACGTGGAGTACAGTAGGGGGCTGAGAACGCATGCCTGGGGGCTCCAGTGTTGAGTGTTATTGTGGAGGAGGTGCAATTACCTATCCTCATGTCCTTGACTGCTGAAGTGTTCCTCCACTGGGAGGGAACACCCCGTCTCATGATTGTTGTGCTGTGTCCATTTATACGCTGTCATAGACTCTGCATGGTGTCGCCAATATACCATGCCTCGGTCTATCCTTGCCTGCAGCGTATGAGATAGACAACACTGGCCGAGTTACGTGAGTATCTGCCGTGTATGTGGTGGGTGGTGTTCCTATATGTGATGGTAGCATCCGTGTTGATGATCTGGCATGTCTTGCAGAGGTTGCCATTGCAGGGTTATGCGGTGCTGTGGTTGATGTTGTCCTGAAGGCTGAGTAGTTTGCTGCAAGCAATGGTCAGTTTAAGGTTTGGCGGTTGTTTGAAGGCGAGATCTGGAGGCATAGAGAAGATCTTGGTGAGGTGCTCATTGTCATTGATAGTGTGTTGCAGGCTAAAAAGAACATGGTGTAGTTTCTCCGCTCTGGGGAAGTACTGGATGAAGAAGGGTACCTATCGACATATCCCATGTCTGTCTTCTGAGGAGGTAATTATGGTTTTTCGCTGTGACATGTTGGAACTGGCGATCGATGAATTGAGCATCGTATTCTGTCTTATGAGGGTGTCCTTCAACACCTTCAGGTGTCTGTCTCGTTTTGTGTATGCATAGGCCTTGTCCTTAGGGGATGGCTTTTGTTTTTAATATGTTTCAGTAGAAACTAGAGAAGTGCAGGATCATGAGGTTATCCATGGGTTTGATGGACATGCGTGTGTCTAAGAATGAGACTGATTCTAAGGAGTAGCCCACGGTAAGTCGGATGGTGGGATGAAACTTGTTGATATCACTATGTCGTTGTTTCAGTGATTCCTTGTCAGGAATCCAAAAGAAGAAAATGTTGTTAATGTATCTGGTGTATTGCGTTGGTTGGAGGTCCTCTGCAGCAATGAAATCTTGTTCGAAATTGTGCATGGCCGTTCTGTGTGTCTGGATGATAAACTAGCTGTCAAAAGTGAAGACATTGTGGTCGAGGATGATGCGGATGAGTTGTAGGATGGCATCTGGGAATTGGCAGTTGGTGGTATTGAGCACTGAGGCCGTTACAGCGATGCTGTCGTCATGGGGGATGCTGGTGTAGAGTGCCAAAATGTCCATTATAATAAGGAATGTTCTGGTTTGATTGGTCCATGGGTGCTGAGTTTCTGTAAGAAATCTGTAGTGTTGTGACAGAAGCTGGGAGATCCCTCTACAATGGATTTCAAGATGTCCTTGACATAGCCAGAAAGGTTCTTACACAGGGTCCCCATTGCCTGATACGATGGAACGCCCAGGTGTGATGGCTTTGTGTATCTTCAGAAGGTAGTTCAGAAGAATATTTGGCCTCAGATCTTTGGGTAAAAGCCCTCCAAGATAGACTTCCGGAGAGTCAACAACACACAGTCACCGAGCAGAGGCTGATAGCCAAGTTTGGTACCCATGAGGCCTCAACCGGGATCTTGGTTTATGTCACACTACAGGTGACCCCAGCACATTATACACACTTCTACAGACACACGCAAACACACACACACACACAAACACACATGCACACAAACACTTTCTCACACAAATACACACACGCACACGCTCTTTCACACTCTCTCTCTCCCTCTCTCCCTTTCCCTCTCTCAGTGCAACTGAGAATCAAGCTGAATATGAAAAGTTCAAAGTAGGAGTGAGAAAGGAAATGAGAAGCTAAGCAGGAGAAAGAGAAGAGAGCAGTAGCCTGAATAAAAGGAATCGAAAATTCCTATATAAGTATATAATAGCACAATGATAATAATAGGAGACTTTTTCATGGGCCAAAAATGGATCTATGCATGAAGGCAGATGAAATGGTTAAGCTACCAGACGAGTACTTTGCATTTGTCTTTACCAGAGAAGGAGATGTTGGCCAAGTCAATGTGGATGAGGCGATAGTTGAAATATAGAATGTGTTAAAAATCGAAAAGTAAGAGATACATCATAACCTTTTCAATGTGAAAATCTATTGGTCAGAAATACAAACTGTCCCGGAATTTATTGAATAGACCCTCGATGTCATTGACATCATTATAGTACAGTTTGTTAATGCACAAAGGTAAGTAAGACAGGTTATGAAGTGGACATAAGAAGTTTGTTGATAGTGGAGGGGAGAGAAAAATTTTGTGGTGATTTCTTGGTAGATGTGGAGGAGGGCGCTGGGTATCCTGGTACCTGAATCTTGTGAAGATAATATACGGGTACAGCAAGTGATTAGGGGAGACAATGGAACATTGTAATTTTGTGGAATGGAAAATAAAATTAGGAAAATTTTTCATCCGTTGTAGAGGACATTAATGAGGCTAGATCTGGAGGATAGTATGATCTTAGTGAAATGTATGCAATCTTAAGGAGATTGTATATCGTGGAATTCAGAGAACATCTCCTCTTGTGTTGAAGATTAAAACCAAGACACACAAATTTAAGAACAACAGGTCTCTCTTTTAAGACAAAGGAGAAATGTTTTCTCTCGTGGAGGCATTACAGAGTAGAATTCCTTTCCCCAGAAGTAGAGGACGTTGTGTCACTCAATTTATTCAAGGCTGAGTTAGTAGATAAGGGAGTGAAGGGTTATGGACTACAGACAAGAAAGAGGAACAATCAAATAAGCCATGATCTTATTGAATAGGGAAGCAGGCTTGAAGAGCCAAATGGCCTACACCTGCTCCTAAATCCCTAATGATTGGCAAGGAGCAGTGTGGGGGAGACAAGCCTATTATATGCTGCAGGAGATACAAAGCATTTTTGTACAAATGACATAATTTTCTGCCCAAAGAAATAAATTCACCTACGCAATGCACATTGTTTGTAAATCTTGACCTTTGCTAATGGCTCTATTCAACTTCCCAAGTACATCAGAGAGCAAACTTGTAGAAAAATTGCTCTTCAGCCCAAATATAGTAACTCATTTATTCACTTCTGACAACATTGTCCTTCGGAATTCATTCAGTAACGGCAGCAGTCCTCCTTTATCCTCAGTCTTCAGCAGTATCTTTAGCTGTCATTGTTAAGAAGGTGAACTTAACACTGCTGTTAATTTGCCTTGTTGGAATTATCGCTGCCTCTGCAATTGTACCAGTAACCTTTCAGATATTCTGATAATCTCCCACGTTTCCAGGACTGTCACTGAACTCACCTCCTCTCGGGATCTTACTCCACAACTTCCCACCTCATAGTAACTCAAACCTCCAACCTCCTTCCCAAAATCCACAAACAGAACTGCCCCAGCAGACTCATTATTTTAGCCTGTTCCTGCTTCACTGAATTTACTTCTTCCTGTTTTGACTCTATCTTTTCCTCTCTTGTTCAGTCTGTTTCTGTGCACATTCATATTTCTTCTGCTGATTTACATCTGTTACACAATTTGCAGTTTCTGGGCTCTAGCTGACTCTTCTTCACGATGGATGTGCGATCTGTCTATGCATCCATTCTCCCATCTGAAGGCTTTCCACTTCTTCCTTGTAAAGAGACCTGAACAGTCTCCATGTACCATCACCGCCTTTCACCTGGCTGAGCTGGTACTCACTTTGAACAACTCTTTTAAGCTGTCTTACCTTCTCCAAATCATATGTGGCTATGGGACTCACATGGGTCCCAGCCACAGCCTGTCGCTTGTGGTGTATATGGGACATTCCTTGCTCCAGTCCTACTTGAGCCCCCACCCACAACTTTTTCTCCAGTATATCGATGATGTCATCAGTTTAACTTCATGCTCTGATTTCGAGTAGTAAAAGTTCATCAGTTCTGTTTCCAATTTAAATCCATCCCTCACTTTCACCATGTTCACCTCTAACTCTTCGCTTCCCATCCTTCACTTCATTGTTTCCATTATAGTGACAGTGTTCCATTAAGAGCGTTACAAACTCACCAACTCTAACAGTTACCACAGCTATGTCTCGTCATATCTTGCTTCCTGAAAATTGACCATCTCATTCTCCCAGTTTCTCTATCTGATCTGATGATGCCATCTTCCATCAGGTTGTCTCCAATGTGTCCTACTTTATCCTCATTCTTCCTCATTGTGGTTGACAATACCCTCATCTGTGTCCAACCCATTTTCCACACTTCTGCTCTTGGCCCTGTTATCCCTCCTTTAAAAACAATAGGGGTCCCCTTGTTGTCACCTGCCATCCCACCGGTCTCCACATTCAAAGGATCTTCCTCTGCCGTGCTGCCACCTGCAGGAGGATACCATCTCTCTCTCTCGCCAGTTCTGCAGCATTCCACAGGCACTATTCCCTTCAGGAGGCCCTGCTACATTCCTCCATCACTCCTCACACTTCCTCACTCCTCTATGGCGTTTTCCCGTGTAATTGCAGAAGGTGTAACACTTGCCCATTTACCTCCTCACTGTCCAAGATACCAAACACACCTTCTAGGTGAAACAGTGTTTCACTTGTCCTTCTTTAAATCTAGTCTACTGAATTTGTTTCTCACTATGTAGTTCCCTTTATAATGGTGAGACCAAACTCAGAATGGGTGACTGCTTTAGTAACACCTCTGATCTGTCAGAATGATCTCAACCTCCCAGATGCTTGATATTTCAATTAGTTATCTTGCTCCCATGCTAACCTTTCCATTAGCCTGCCACATTTTTCCAAATAAGCTAAATGTAAGATGGGAAAACAACACCTCATTTTCCACTCCAGCTCCTTACATCCTGCAGACTCGACAATAAATTCAAAGATAAAGCTCTGACTTCTTTCTTGTTGGCTTTACTCTCAGCAAAGCAGACCCACTTTCTCCTCTTCACATTTGTCACTTACACCTCTATCTGTCCTTTAGCACTGTTAACACTGACCAAGTCAGCAGCAAATCTAATAAAATAATAAAAATATATGGCAAAACACAGTTCTCCAATTGTGGTCTCAACAAAACCGTGTATAATTACTGCAAAATTTCAATTATCTTATACTACAATCTATTTATCTTAAATCTAGTATGCTACATGCTTCCCAATTGGCTTGTTTTACCTAAATGTTAATTTCTGAGATTCATGCACGGGAATACCAGATATTTCCTTTTCCACCCTATCTCCAGTACCTGAGTCACAACTCTCACTTTTCTCTCATCTTTTTAAAAATTAAGGATTAGCTGCAAACATTTGATTTACTTGATAACAGTGTCCACATATTATTAAAGAATAACAAACATGGGAACACCTCCACCTACATGTTGCCCGTCATCCTGACTTGGAACTAAATCGTTTTCCTTCTCACTGTGTCAAAATCATGAAACTGCCTCCCTATCAGCACTGTGGGTAAACTTGCAGCTAATGGATTGCATTGGTTCAAGAAGGTAATCATCAGTCTTAAGACAGAAAAGATTCAGGGTGTTGTGGCATGGTGGTTAGCACTGCTGCCTCACATTGCTAGGGACCCAGTTTCGATTCCAGCCTTGGGTAACTACCTGTGTGGAGTTTGTATGCTCTCCCCATGTGTGTATGAGTTTCCTCCTACAGTCCAGAGATGTGCAGGTTAGGTTAACAGACCATACCAATAATTTCCCTGGAACGTGCAGGTTAGGTGGGCCTGGGTAGGATGCTCTCGGGAAAGTTGGTAAAGACTCACTGGGCTCAGTGGTCTCTTTCTGCAGTGGAAGTGTTCTAATCTATGACACAAAGAACTGAAGTGAGGAATAAGCCTCAGCAAAAGAATTATTGAGAGACTTCAGCAAGGAAACTAAACACCCACATATTTCATTCATTCATGGCCCCCAAGTGGGGTCTGCTCTGCTTAACTCTCTTCCTTATAGTCCGATGAGATGGCTCTTCCTTATACTCCAGCGGCTGTGCCCGAGTGCCACTGCTCCTTGGAGCATGCTTAAAGGAATTCCAAGGAGTGGAAGGTAGCTGCTTCTTCCTCTTTGCAAGGCACGTTTCTAACTCCATGCTGACCAGAGAAGGCTGAGGACCAGGTAGAGACTCTGTGTCAATCCCTCACACCACTGCTGCTGCTTTGAGCTCCTGGCCAAGCTTATATGGTCTGCAAACTGTTTGCCATCGACTGACTGACTGACCTGCTGGATTAGGCTCTTCCTGAGGGTTGTCGATCTGTCGATGGAAAAGAAATATGCTCACACGTAACAGACACAACAGCATGCAAGTGCTAGCTGGAAGTCTCCTTCATCCATGTATGGCTGCATATTGCCTCTGGAACGTCTGACAAATATTTCATTACCTCCCTCAACAACTTCTGCAGTTAATTGGGTGCAGATGACTTGAGAGTCATGTCATCAGCCTGGGTGCACAAAATGGGCATTGATGGATTGGCTGCCACTATACGCCCCACTGATTTTACTTTAATTGAAATGCAATGGGAAAGAAAATTAGAGCAGGGTAGGGTGGAAGGGGTAGGTGTAGAGATGCACAGCGCCCAGCCACACTGCTTTGTTATGCCATTTTATGCCAGTCAGAGCTGAATTTCATGATCATTAAATCTTGTCTTCTTAACAATTTATCATACTTCGTATTGAGATTTTCTCATTAAACTCTGTTCGATTTCATTCCAAAGGCAAATTTGCAGTAATTATTTTTGTTTAAATTTGCAACAAGTTATGTGAGGGAGAAATAAATTACATGATTTATTTGAATCCTCACCAAAAACATTCTCTATTCTCTCAGGATAATTCCCAATTATTAAAACTGATTTTTGTATCTTTATGCAATTAGCCGCATGTCAAGTCTATTTTTCTTAATATAACAAAAAATTAGTGGTTATCAAAATGTATTAGTTTGTTATTTTGTTAACGACTACAAATGCAACCAGGTTAGAAGCCCAGATTGAATGCTATAGGACATCCTCAACCTGAAGAGAAAGGCTCGAAGCCGATCAAAATCTAGGCCTGAGATTTAACTTGACAGTCCAGGTAAGCTGATTGACACAGCTCCACAGACAGCTCATCCCTCTCCTGCACTCAACTTCTGAAAACTTAACTGCAGTCTTATGGCTGATTCTGGAACAGGGGAACAGGGAAGGGGATTATAGCAATATTTCTAAGATTGTGGGGTCAGATGGCCTTTTCTCAGCCTACTGGAACCACCATCAGATTTCTTTTCTCAACTTTTACAGTCATAAAATCTTCAGCACAGTAACAGGCTCTTCGGCCTAACTCATCAATGCCAAACAGATTTCCTAAACTGAACTAGTCCCATTTGACTGCATTTGGCCCATATCCTTTTATATCTTTCCTATTCAAACACCCATCCAGATGCCTTTTAAATTGTGCCTGCCTCCACCACTTCCTCTGACAATTCATTCCATGTACGCACCACCCTCTCTGTGACAAAGTTGCCCCTCCGGTCCCTTTTTAAATCTTTCTCCCTCACCTTAAACCTATGCTCTCTAGTTACGGACTTCCCTGCCCTTTGAGAAAAGACCTTGGCAATTCACCCTACCCATGTCCCTCATGATTGTGACTGTGGGAATTGCTGGTGAGTACTGGTTGGGCAGGCTCAACACTCAGCAAGTTCACCAGTGACTAATTCTGTACTGGAGGCTTCAACAGACAAAACTCCCCAAACTAAAATATTCAAGGCGTTGTGCACCTCTCTTAGGTGTGCACCTTTGAAGCCTGTGAAATAAACCCAGATGTTACAAAGCCTTTGCACTGTCCTGGGTGTGTACTGTACACTGCTGTCTTATACTGCAGCATGTGTGGCACACCCTCTTGAGAATGGCATGCCCGTCAGCCTCCCCATATACTACTGGAAGCTTTAAAAGGAGCCTTATCCTGCTAACACATCACTTTGGCTATTGACACAATGCCAGCTTTGGATCACCAAACAATCTACCATTGTACTCAGCAAAGAAGAAGCGCTGAGCTATAATTTGGCCTTGGATCTAGCAAAACTGAGGAGTATGGACACTCAAATTGCAGATATTTACCAATGTTAAGAAGATTGAAACATCAGGACAGGAGAAGGCCATTAAGCACCTCGCGTTTTCTCCATCATTCTAAATAATGACTGATTATCCACCACAAGGCCATATTCACGAGTTACAGAATTCTCCCTTCTTGGGCAGGGTGAATAGCTGGAGGTCATGATCCACATTGGAACAAAGAACATAGGCAGGAATGGATATATGGCCCTGCAATTGGAATTTAGGGAGCTAGAAAATTAACAAGCAGGGCCTCTGGATTACTCCCAATGCCATGTACAAGTGAGCACAGAAATAGGAAGCTAAGAGAACTGAATCTGTGGTTGGAAAGAAGACAATACTTTAGATTCCTCGGACCTGAGACTAGCTCTGGGGGAAGTGGCAACTGTACGAGCCAAATAAAATTCAAAATGATTGCTGATGCTGGAAATCAGAAACAAAAATGAAATTTGCTGGAAAAGCTGGAAGGAGCCAGACAGGTTGCTTGTGAACAGAGCAGGGGCTGAATTTGTGCAGGGCATTTTGTTAAGGCTGTTGAGGAAGATTTTGCCTAAATCAGCAGGAATGTAGGAACCTGGAGAGAATATTATAAATTAATATCAGGAAGCACAAAATCCTGGGAGAGGCAGATAGCTCTAAAATAGAGTGGAATAAAGATTAATAAGTAAATATATGGAATCAGAGTAAGGGAGTTAGCAATGAAAGCTAAATCAGGGTTACACTGCATGTGTATGAATGCACAGAGAAGATTTAATAAGGCTAGGGAGTAATAGGCACAGACTGCTTTATGGGATTATGATGCTGTAGCGGTAATGGAGACTTGGCTTAATGATGTTCAAGATCTTGCTATTAAATATTCTTCATTTCAAGATGCTGTGAAAAGACAAGAATTTGCAAAAAGGAGGAGGGGTGGCATTTTTGAGACCATTGTAGTAGTGGAGAAAAACAATATTTCAGAGGAGTCAAGGACAAAATTGATTTGGGTCGAGCTAAGGAATAAGAACGATAAAAATACATTGCTTGGTATAATGTTTAGACAATCGACTAGTGGGAACCATATGGAGGAACAAATCTGCAAGGGAATTATAGAGACGTGAAATCATCACAGAGTGGTTGTAATGGGGGTCTTCAATTGCCTGTGTGTAGACTGAGATTGTGGTGGTATGAGTGACTGTGTGGGTCAAGCATTTCTAGATTGTGTTAAGGAGAATCTCGAAGAGCAGTGTGTATCATATCCAATTAGATATGAGACACTTCTTGACTTGATCCTTGAGAATGAGGTGAGCCAAGTTGATCAAATAACCATGGAGGAACGTTTGGCATACAGTGATCATTGTGTAACAATGATGACAATGGAAAATGACTCTGATAAATCCAGAGAAAGTAAACTCAACTGGCGAAGAATGAACTTACAATGGGGCTAGAACAGAGCTGGGTCAGATCGACCGAGATTAAATGCTGGCTAGAGAAACCATATTCTGAAGAAGGGTCTAGGCCCGAAACGTCAGCCTACCTGCTCCTCTGATGCTGTGTTCATCCAGCTCTACACCTTGTTATCGCTAGAGAAATAATAGCTGTCCAACGGGCTACCTGGTTTAGGTACAATCAAGGTATATTCTCTCAAAAGGGATTAGTAGGACAAAAAATCCTGAACTCTTTGGGTTAAAAAGAAAGTAGAAACTAAGGTAAAAAGGGAAAAGTGTGCTAAAGACAGGTGCCAGTTATGCCAGTAAATATGATTGAAAACCAGGTTGGATACATAAGTTTCAGAAAGGAGATGAGAGAAAACAAATAGGAGACTGAGAGTCAGTGTTTAGGGTAACCACAAAGACTTTTTTTAATAGAATCCCTGCAGGATGGAAACAGGCCCTTTGGCCCAACAAGTCCACACCAACACAAAGAGCATCCCACCCAGACCTATCTCCCTAATCTATGGGCAATTTTGCATGGCCAATCCACCTAGCCCACACATCTTTGGACTGTAGGAGGAAACCCATGCAGATACAGAAAGAATGTGCAAACTCCAAACATACAGTTGCCTGAGGGTGGAATTGAACCTGGGTCCCTGGTGCTGTGAGGCAGCAGTACTAACCACTGAGCCACCATGCTACTGTGCATAGGTACAGCAATAATAAAAGGATAATAAATGTAGGAGTGCAACTGATGCACTGTTGCCTCACAGCTCCAGGGATCCAGTTTTGAACCCAGTCTTGGGTTATTGTCTGAATGGAGTTTGCACATTCTCCCTGTGTCTATGTAGGTTTCTGTTGGATATTCCAGTGTTCTCCCACAGTCCAAAGATGTGCAGGTTAGGCAGAGTGGCCATGATAAATTGTCTGGTTGTGTGCAGGGATGTGCGGGTTGGCAATGGTAAATGTGGGGTTACGGGCATAGAGGTGGGGCTGGATCTGGATGGAATGCTGTTTGGAGGGTTGGTGCAGACTCAGTGGACCAAATTGCCTCCTTCTGCAGTGTAAGGATTGCATGATGCTATGGGGAGGTGATGGCCTAGTGGTATTATCAGTGTACTGTTAATCTGGTGACTTGGTTTGAGTCCTGCCACAGCAGATGGTGGAATTTGAATTCAATAAAAATCTGGAATTGATGATGACTGTGAATCCATTGTCATTTTGTTGGAAAAACCCATCTGGTTCACTAATGTCCTTTAAGGAAGGAAACTGCTATCATTACCTTATCTGGCCTACATGTGACTCCAGACCCACAGCAATGTGGTTGACTCTTAACTGCCCTCTGGGCAATTGGGGAGGGGCAATAAATGCTGCCTAGTTAGTGACGCCCTCATCTTGTGAACGAATAAAGGGATCAGGGACCTGAAAGAAAATTTATATCTGGAGTCAAGAGACATGGCTGAAGTGTTAAATGGATACATTGCATTTGTCTTTACCTGCAAGGCAGATGTTACCCAGGCCATGGAACTCAGTCACTAGAAGAGTTAAGGAGGAGGTATTGTATAACTTGATACTTAACAGTTGATAAGGCACTGGTTCTGGATGAGATGCATCCAAGGATATTGAAGGAAGTGAGAGTGGAAATTATAAAGGCTTTTGCAACCTTTAAGTGAAATTGTCTGCCCTGTATCCGGAGACTGTGTCCCCGGTTCTAGAATTATCATCAGGGAAAATATCCCCCACTAATTTTAATCCATCCAACCTCGTTAGAACTATCTGCATTTCCATAAGAACCTTCCCACACTTCTAAACTCCAGTGGATATACATCTAATCAAACCAATCTCTCCTCATAGGACAGTCCTGCCGTTCTTTCATAGCAGCCTAGTGAATCTTCATTGCACTTCCTCTATGACAAGCATATTTTTTTTTTAGGTAGGGAGACCAAAACAGGACACAATAAAATAAAGAACAAAGAGCAGTACAGCACAGGAACAGGCCCTTCAACCCACCGAGATGATGACTTTCTAAATTAAAAACCTTTTGCCTATATGTGATCCATTTCCCTCTGTTCCCTGGTTATTCATATAGCTGTCAAGATGCCTCTTAAACTTTGCTATTGTATCTGCCTCCACCACCTCCTCTGGTAATGCATTCCAGGCACTTACCACCTCCGTGTAAAAGATTGCTTCTCACATCTCCTTTAAACTTTTCCCCTTTTACCTTAGACCTATGTCCCCTAGTAATTGACCTTTCTACTCTGGGAAAAAGACTCAAATTATCCATTTTATCCACGCCTTTCATAATTTTGCAAACTTCTGTAGGGTTGCCCCTCACCCTTCAATCATACACATTTTCTAAATATGGTCTATACAGCTGCTATAGGACTTGCCAATTTTTATACTTTATGCCCTGATCATGCTATATGCCTTCTTGACAACTTTATCCACTTGAATTGCCACTTTCAAGGAACTGTGGACCTCTAAGCCTAGATCCCTCTGTATGTTAATGTTACTAAGGGTTCTGCCATTTACTGTGTATATAATGTATAATACTCCAGGTGTGGTCACACCGGGGCCCTGAATAGTTCAGTATGACATCCCCACTTCTGAACTCAAATTCTCTCGTAATGAAGCCAAAATGTAATTTGCCTTCCTAATTGCTTGCTGCACCAGTGTGTCTACTTTCCTTGACTGTTGTACAGGGATATCCTTTGTACATCGAGATCTACCAATACGTCACTATTTAAATAATGCTCACCCTTTCTGTTTTTCATACCAAAACACATAAACTCACATTTAGGCACATTGGACTGTGTCTGAAAAATGTGTTTGTTCACTTACTCAACTTATTTAAATCAACTTGAAACCTCCTTTCATCCTCCCCATAATTCATATTTCCACTCAGTTTTGTGTTGTCAGCAAACTTGGAAATGTTGCATATGGTTACTTCATCCAGGTCATTTATATGAATAGCTAGGGCCTGAGCACTGATCCTTGCAGTACCCAACTCATCACTACCTGCCTCTCAGGGTAATACCCGTTGCAATCCCAGTCTTTGTTTCCTGTCTGTCAACTGATTCTCGATCCATATCAATCTATTGCCCCCTATCTCTGCGCTTTAAATTTATTCACTAACCTCTTATGAGAGACATTATCAACAACGTTCTGAAAATCCAAATATACCACATCCACTGGTTATCCTTTATCTGTTGTACTACTGACATCTTCAAATAATTACTGTAGATGTCTTAGGCATGATTTACCTTTCGTAAACGAGTGCTGGCTTTGTCCAATCCCATTAGTGCTTTCCAAATGTTTTGTTAGCTTGTCTTTTATAACAGACTTCAGTATTTGCCCAACTCCTGATGTTAGATTAATTGGCCTGCAATTCTTTGTTTATTTTAATTTTGCCCCCTCTTATAAATAATAGCGTTACTTTTGCCACCCTCTAATTTGAAGGAACTGCTTCAGATTTGACAGAATTGTGGAAGGTGGTCACCAATGCATTCAATATTTCCAGGGTCAATTTCTGTAGTACTCTGGGTTGTAAATTGTCAGGTCCTGGTGATTTATCAGCCTCTCACCCCAATAGTTTCCCTAGCATCTTTTTCCTACTAATACTGATTTCATTTCAATTCCACCCCTTCACTAGACTCTTGGTTATTTGTGCTTCCTTTAAAGAAGACAGAATCAAAAAATGTGTTCAAAATTTTCTTCAATTTCTTCTTTCCCTGTTATAATTTTCATGGATTCTGACTGGAAGGGATTATATTTGTATTTACTAAACATTTTCTTTTCATCTCTTTTTAGAAACTTTAATGGTCAGTTTCAATGTTCTCTGCAATATTAAACTCATACTCAATTTTCCTACTCTTGATCAAACTTTTTTGTCCACTTTTACTGAATTCTAAAATGCTCCCATTTCCTCACCCATGCTGTTTTGTTTCCTCTGGTAAGTTCATACGTCTCTTCTTGGATACAATATTATCACTAATTATCACCTTTCGCAAGTTATGGTTGAGTCACCTTATCTTTTATTTTCACCAGTTAGCCTGGTAAATACCTTATGTATTTGAGTCTAAATTTTCCACCTGGTATCAGATTATTATACCATATTAGAACTGAATTCAATATTGGGGTTAAGCACTTACACAGTTATTAACTTACTTTAAAATATTGTTTACAAAGCTATTTCTGTTTTTTAAAATTTGTTATTGATATTTATATTTTATTGCATAAACTTCAAAGATATTATCTACGTTTAAAACAAAATTAGCATGCTGATTTTGTGTTACATGTGAAGCGCTTTGTTCACTTTGAAAACTGTTAACTTTATAGGGGTGTTGGCAGCCATATTGAACGTGAAAGAGACTTTGACGGATTTTCAGTAAACTACTTTTTAAACCTTCACAATGACAGTCAAAATTATCCTTCAGTACTAACCCTAATATAACTCCGTAATGCTGTCAGGCTGCTTGTCTATATTATCTCTAAGATATTTTTATTCTCCTTGGATTTTGATCATATTTAAAAGTATAATTCACGTAATAACACTGTGACACACCAAAACTCTGCCGACATAGCCAAATTGGTTTAATAAAGAATCCAGCAATACCAGACCATAATAATGTAATAACGTATTAATGCCCAAATGCTTACATATGATGTTTAGTACTACACTGGACATAGGAACGTAGGCCCTGAAATTCAATGGCATTATGCCTACTTTTCAGACACTAGAGGGTGCATAAGATTCCAGTATGCTATCTGGAGGTTTAAAATCAATTGTTCCCTGAATGTGGAGCAGGATTACTCATTCTAGTCCCGTATTATAGCTATGGGATACTGCCTGGCACCACTCACCAATCAACCTCATTCTTACATTCTGAATGACCTGATTCCACAACTTGCCCACTAGCTTAATTCATAGCAATCATATTTGGTAAAGGAAGTATTAAATGGACATTTGGCCCCAGCTTGCATTGCTGCTGGCCAACTGTTCTCATACTGCTTGTGGCATCTATTCAGTGCAAAATGCCTACACGCATGCAGCTGACCACATGTATGCTTTGGCACTTATTACCTGCCTGTAAGTCTGAAAGATTCATTGAATTTCTCTGGGTCAGCACCAACAGCCCATTCTTGACTTGAGGACTTCGTAGCCTAACCAGATTCTGTTCTTTCACGAGCACTTCCTGGCAGGAGTAAACAGATAGCATTTAGCAGCAGAACCATTGGGTGATTTTTCTTCATCTTGTCCTAGGACAACTGTGATCAAATTGTAGCACGTTAAATGCCACCTTAGCTAACACCAACTAATGCAGTAGTGACCAAGAATCAAACCTGACAAACATCAATTCCTTATGGATTAATGATACATTTGTACTGGATTTATTCATAAACCTATTCAATCCTTTTTGTTACCTACATAGTCAATTTATAATTTTTGTGCCAATGTTCAGCAGATATAATAGCTTTAAAGCCACTTCTTACATGGTTGGTACTAATATTCAGCAATTTTAATACACATGAGATGCTTTTATAAAGCTCATATGAAAATATATGCATTTTGTCTTTATCTACAAGTCTCAGCCCATTATACTTCCAATGAAGTAATTTGTTAAAAAGGAATTTTATGCAGCAGTTTTAACAATGACAGACTATTCCATTGCAAATATTGATGTTTGAAGTGTAGCCATTGTAAGGTAGAAAATGTAGCAACCCATTTGTACACAATAAGCTCTACAGTCAGCAATGAAATAATAACCTGTTTTTGCTATTTTGGTGATTGAGGGATAAATATTAGCCAGCTCAACAGAGACGACTGTCTTTCTCTTCTTCAAAATACTGTCCTGTGATCTCTTACATCTGCCTAAGAATTTCTTAGTCTAAAGTCACATCCAAAAAGTGCTATAAAATGCAGTACTACTAGACAGTTGTACTTTTAGTCCTGGGGCGGAGATGCTTTGCTCCAAACACATCCCTCTCGTGGAAAAAAGGTCAGTAGCCCATAACACGGCCATCCTACAGGCATACTGTGTATTAGTGGCTGAATTGATGGATAGTGAACTTTGTGCCTCTCACAGGGAAATATACCACAGTTTGGAGATTAGCCAGCAGTTGCTGCAGTCCCAAAAGTGTAAGAGCTCCTGCAAGCAGGCCCAGGTTGGAGGTATGATGGATTCCAGAGTAAGGTAAGTTGTTGAGGCATTAGGCAAGGGGATTTTAAGCACTTTCGGATGAGAATGATGGGGGTGAGTTTTGTGTGTAGGCAGGGAAGGAGGAAAGGAGTGGTATTATTTTAGGGATTAGGTGAAGTTCAGCCCTTCCCTCCCCTTCCTTCCTGCCATTTTAAGCATACTGTGGGAACTATAACATTTGACAAACTCAATTGACTATTTAATTAATAGTCAGAGATAACAAGGTGTGGAGCTGGATGAACACAGCAGGCCAAGCAGCATCATAGGAGCAGGAAAGCTTGACGTTTTGGGCCTAGACCCTTCATCAGAAATGGGGGAGGGGAAGAGGGTTCTGAAATAAATAGGGAGAGAGGGGGAGGCAGATAGAAGATGGATAGAGGAGAGGATAGGTGGAGAGGAGGCAGACAAGTCGAAGAGGCGGGGATGGAGCTTCAGGACATGGTCGAGCAGTTTCAAGGCCGAAAAGATTATGAGAGAGTTGCAGTGGGAGAGAGATTATCTAAGTGGGTGAATGTAAAATCCCACTCCTGGAGTACAACTTGACCCCATCATTTTCCAAGGCAGAAGTAAAAATGTTAGCAACTCGGCCACAGCTGCAAGACTGATTTTAAAAATGGGAAAAAAGAGCAGATCATTTCCTGCTGAGTTTTCTGGCTGCAGGCTGTATCCAGGGACTGAGAACAAGACTTAAATCTCCAGAGAAACAATTACCCTCCAATTGAACTAATCTGCCCACTTACTGCAATTGTGCTTTGTGGTCTCAAGAGACACAACACCACCTCAGTCGCAGAAAAATACTTTGTTCATTCCCTGGTATATTATTGCAAACCTTATACAATACCCCAGCTGCCTCCTTATCATAAGCAATAGAGTTGGAAGATTCTAACAGAGTCCACAAGGAGCCGAGCTTGGGAAACATATAGAAAGGAAGTTGTTTCATTAAGGTTATACTTGATAGTTTAATACTTCTTTGCAACATTTCTAAAGCTTTGAATTGCTTGCAAAAATATTGCACAGGTAGTGTGTATTTGTATTTCTGTCAGCAATAGTTAAAATATTTGATTCGGCATTAACAGATGTTGAAACTTGACAGAAAATACCAGCTTTGCCAGTGACACTCCCCAATGTTATGCATGATCCATGGGTGAGGGTACTCTGTTTGTTACGTTTCCAGGTGGGATACCTCCTCCAAATAGTTATGCTCCAGGTATGAGGTAATGAAGTGTCTCCCCTCTATTACTCAACCCCTCCCTCATTTAATTACAACAATGTTATTGTAAATAGAATTCCTCCCCTGGTGGATACTTTTCCCAGCCCACATATTTTTGTGTTTCAAAAAGAACCAATTTATAGAGAGTCGGAAGACTTGGTTGGCTATCCCTGGGGGAATTTGGGCCATAAGGGACTCAGGCCTGCTGAGAGAAACCTCAATGGATGTCCTGGATACTGGCTCAGCTTCTTAGCATGGACCTCTGCGGGCTTTGGCACCAGAGGCAGTTGGGGGGGGTGGTGGAGGTGGAAAGCCCAGGCACCTTTGGAGTGTCCTGCCAGGAAGCTTCTGGAGGTACCTCGTGTGACTCCTCCTCTTTATGGGCATCTACAGGCACCACCTGCCTCACTGATATAAGTGCAAGACGACATTGGGTTGAGTAGTTCCTGGCTTACAGTACCTCATGGACAGTGGAGCTGGAATTTAAATACAGCACAAGCAACATGAACATCAAAAAGTCCCAGAAGCACTGTGCCTTGCATTCCTCCTGCTGCCCCCTAAGTTTCAGGTTAAATAATCGGTGAGATGTAAAGCAGAAGCCAGCATGAGAAAGTTGCCATGGGCCAGGGTGAAGTGGGTGTCATGGCAAACTGGGTGCCATGGCAAAGTGAATGCCATAGCAAAATGGGTGTCATGGTGAACAGTGTACTATGGTAATTCGAGTGCCATGGTGAATCGGGTACCATGGTGAACAGGGTGTCATGAATATCTTTTGGGAAAGGACTTTGCCTAAAAATGGGAAATATTCAGCCCCCGCTTCCTTTTCAATGTATCAGCATGCCGCAGTGATTTTGAGGCTTAAGTCGAACTTAAATGAAATCAGGTGTAGTTGCCATAGTCTGTGAGGGCAGCTCTCTTATTGCTATGGAGAGAGATAGAGATAACTGGTGATGATTTTCACAGGGGAGATTGATAAAGGCTGGACCTTCATGGTAACCTTAGCTGGTAGCCAGAAGTGAACTTATACTGTTGGTATCACTATGCTTTGTAAACCAGCTGTCCAGCCAACTGAGATAACAGACCCCCTCAATGAAGTCCTGATAAGACACATATAAACAATAATTGTGATTTTCTGTTGAAACTGCATTTTCCATGGTCCATTTCTACTGGATCAATTGATCCCATGTATACCTTCGCCCCCTTTTTACAGATATTTGGAGCTACATGTCAGATATTTGATTATTCCCTTTTAAAAATGCTGTCACATTTATGATCTGTCACAAAATAGAATAAAATTAGTTCTGATGACAAACCATCAAGTTCCTTTTGTGACAGATGCTGCCTGACTCAGTGCATTTCCCACATTTTCTGCTTTTGTTTGAGGTTTCAAGCATTTATAGTATTTTGCTTTTGAACAAATTAGCATCCACTTAATCCAGAATGCCTTCTATACCAACAAACTAAGCAGTCCAGCTTGTTGATCATGGCACACAACACTTATAAATGCTTCATGGTTGATTACTGAACTGACACATTGTTCATCTGGACCTAAATTATGCTGTGTAAATAAATTTACCCAAGTTTCAAGTCAAAGAAACGCTGGCTAGAAAACCCTTAAGTTTAAAGTCATTGCACAATATTAAAGGGACCACTGTATACCCAATAAAACTTTATTAGTACCACATTCATCTGAGTTGTATTAGGGCTGGCCTAACCTCCTGGGAACATTATTTTTTGTGAAGTAGAAAGGGGATTAAAGAGCGTTTGTACATAGCTTGAGGTGGTCTTTAATATGAAATTTGAACAAGGCTAAGCACTGAACTAAAATTGAAACCCAAAGCGAGCTGGATAATTTTACAGTCAGCTTGAACTAGCCTCTGGAATAAATGGTATCATTCAGAAACAGAGAGGAAAATAGTCCTTCTTATGTATACACTGTTTTTTCTGATTCCTGTTCACTTGTCACAGTGAGAGCCAGTAGCAACAGTATATTGTATATGGAGACACAGCAGAAACATCTCAGTTTCTACTTTTCAAATTTATTGAAGCTGATATTCAAGAAACACCCTGATGATATCTTGATGAAGTGTATCTCTTCTTTTGTTAGTTATCTTTCATGGAGACATTATGATCCTCTGTTGGTAGGACCTGAGAAGTTGAACTGATGTAAAGCCTATGACATGACAGCAATATGGAGTTGGAAAATATAGCTGTGAAGCTTCTTGAATTTTGGAGTTTTATTTGATTATCTTTGTATTGTTCAAAAATGAAGAGAATAAACACAGAGGGCACATCTCAATTGTATGGCATACAGTATATCATTGTGTGAAAGGAATAGGATTAGTGTTGGAGTCATTAGTCTACCATTAGTTGTTACTTCACCTTTCCTCTGAAGTTTACAAACCTGATTCCTAGGATTTCACATTCAATATTACAAATTAGGATCTTAGGTAAAAATTACAATTGCTAACATAAAGCTGACAATGTGGGTTGAGTTGAGAAGAGAGAACTGAGTTCTTATTCAGGGCAATACAGAGGCTTTGTGGAAAAACTAACTTGGGGCAATTTCTTAGCACATAGAAATGAAAGTGCACCTAGGCTGAGGCTGAGAAAGTGCAAAGAAAGGGCAGGAGCTGTCATTACACAATGTTTTCACTATAGTGAACAAAAACTACATCAACTCAAAAATTCTCCTGGCAAAAATGCAAAGTGCTATTCCTACAAGAAAACAAGACAGAAGGATGTTGTGAAACTTGAAAGGGTTCAGAAAAGATTTACAAGAATGTTGTCAGGGTCAGAGGGTTTGAGCTACAGGGATAGACTGAACAGCCTGGTGCTATTTTCTCTGGAGCATTGGAGGCTGAGGAGTGACCTTATAGAAGTTTACAAAATCATGAAGAGCATGGATAGGGTGAATAGCCAAGGTCTTTTCCCGAGGGTGGGAGAGACCAAAACTAGAGGGTATTGGTTAATGGTGAGAGGGGAAAAATTTAAAAGGGCCCTAAGGGGTAACTTTTTCATGCAGAGCATGGTGCTGCGTGTATGGAATGAGTTGCCAGAGGAAGTTGTGAGGTTGGTAAGTTTACAAGGCAACATTTAAAAGGCATCAGGATGGGTATATGAATAGTAAGGGATATGAGTCAAATGCTGGCAAATGGGACTAAATTTATTTAGAATATCTGGTTGGCATGGACGAATTGGACCAAAAGGTCTGTTTCCATGCTGTACAGCTCTATGACTCTACGATTCTAAGTAAGAAGAGGCAAATTCAAAACAACAGGAAAAACCCACCAAATTAATCACATTCAATTGACTGAAGGGCCTAAAAACAATGAAATAAAATTTCTGGGGGAAATAACAGGATCCAAAGGAAATTATTGAATCGCTGGAGTTAATGTAAATAGGAACATAACCAATGTAAAGCTTAGACACTGGTGCTAGGGTATCGATCCTTTTGAGTACAGAGAACTGGCTAGGGCAAGACTTCCTCCAGCCCTTCTCCATTCAGATCCAGGGAACAGGAGGTATTCAATTCAAAATAAAATGCCAGTTGACTGCAATACTTCTTTGTAAAGGGGGAGAAAAATCATAGAGACCCTAAGCATTATGCAAAATCAAGAGTTTTCATCAAAGAAACCAGAAAGGTGGTATAGATCTGGGACTTATTTGTAAGATGATCTTTTGTATGTAGATTTCCAATTGGACGTAGTGTGATTTTGGATTTAACGCTTCGACTGTGCTCATGAAAGAAATTCTAAGTCCATTGAAGCTAACATTATTCATTCAAACACAAGATTCGGACTAAATCATTCATGTGATGTAAATTGTTGGGAGACTTTCATGAGTGTGTAGGAGCAAAAAGATCATTTTTACTACTTTGTTTTTATTGTACTCAGCACCTTTACAGGAGAGTAAACCCCTGCCACCACCAATGAGATAGGCCACAGGATCAAGGAGTAATTGGGCACTTGAGAGCTGACCAGAAAGCTCCTCTACCTATCAGATGCCATAACTAAGAAGTTTTGTTCCACTTGCATCTGCCAGCATCTGACTGACTGGTAGCCACTGTGATCTGCAGACAGTCCTCAAATGTCTAGTGTGCTCAGCCATGAAAATTGGGACTGGCAAGAAGACGAGTATTCTTTTTGGGAAGTATCACTGGGTAGCGGGTCACAGGGAGTAGGGGATAAGGAGTTTTCAGAGGCAAGAGCAGCAAGGTGGGTCTCAGCAGGCAGTCCTGTCATGATCCATTCCCCCAATTTTCCCCAGATCTGGGCAAGTGGACATCTCCCCCACCACTCCCACAAAATCTAACAAGCATTCCACCCTGGTTTCTACGTCAACCAAGCATCCACTTTTCCTGCCTGTCAGTAAGGTAGATAGTTGGGCCAGTTGAGATTTGAAGCCCTTTCATGGTCATTTTTCCCTTTCCACCATCTCTGCCCTTTCAGCCCTCGTGAGGAAATTCCCACTCTAAATGTGTTTTATATGGTGTACATTAAAAATATATCAGAAACTGCATACCTATTAAAGGTAATAAAAACAGAAGGTTTGTAATGAGAGGAACAGAGTTAAAGTTTTGAGTTCATATTGACTCTTCTTCAAACGTTCAACGCTTGCAGTGCTTCACCTTAATTTAACTATTATCAACGCTTGAATGGAATTGATAAAAGAAAAACTTGAATATATATTGCAACCTTGATATCTTTAAAGATGTAACCTCTACCAAGCTGGAAATGGTGGTCTATTAGTACCAGTTATATTTCTCAAAATACATGGATATTTCACATCGTAATTCTTTGATGCATATTTCAGACATATGTATGAACAACTACTGTCTTTAGCCTCCAGTAATATGAGTAGTTGGGCACTAAAGCATTTATCAAAAGACTCTTAACTTTAATTAGTAAGACCCCTTCAAGCGAACTCTGGATGAGCATCATGGGAATGTAGCTGAAATCATTAAAAGCATGCATTTTAAATTTGACATCCTTAAATGTACAACATTAAAGTGCAAAATGGAGCAAATCAATGTCAAGATACAATAGATGATAGTACACAGGTAACTTTGGACAAGAAAAGACAAGTAGGCCTGAGAACTAAATGCGAAGAATATGATTTTCTGTATTTACTCCTTTAGTTTGCAAGTTCTTTCAAAAGAAAGTGATAAATTAGGTGATTACAAAGTTACTTGCTGAAGGGATTGTCTAGTCATATATTTTATTATTCTTAGGCTGATGTCTGCTGCAGCACCTACTTAATAATTTGCAAAGCCAGGACTTCATTTTTACATAAGGTTTCAGATCTAGCTTTGCATTATTACCAAGACATGGAAATTCAGATAGAAATTTCTCGTATCTCTTCTGTGATAAAACAACAGCATAATGATGAGCCATATAAGAATATGTTAAGAAATGTAGCCAAAAAGTTGGTCACAGATAAGCAGTGTCTTACAGGGAAAGAAAGTGAGCGATACATCAAAGGAATTAGGACCTTGATAAGTGAAGATTTTGCCACCAGTGGTGGAGCACACGAAGCCACATTAGGCAACATAAATATCATAGAGTTCTGTAACTAGAATAAAACCCAGTGGGAAAAGCCAGTAAAAAAAATCAGTAATGTTTAGAAATGAACATACCAGAATCCATTTTGAAGTGTACAAATTGACTTGGAGCAGAATGTCTCATTTGTAAGTTTTAATGGATTTTCTTTCTGGAATGTTGGAAAGTTAGGGAAGAGTGAGACCATGGAAGAATTTGAAAACAAGAATGAGAATTTTAAAATTGAGATATTGTTTAGACAGGAATATGCATCAGCAAGTATAGAAGGCAGGATCTGGTGTGAGATAAGAAGTGATTAGTTGGGTGGACTCAGGGTTATGGAGGATAGAATGATGGCCAATCAGCAATGTACTGGAATTAACAAATCTTGAGGTAGCATTGGCATGGACAAGGACTTTTAAATCAGATGAGTTCAGGTAGAGTCGATCGACTTTACAGATGTGGAGCAATGTATAGTAATGGCACTCATATTGAGTCACTTAGGTCTGCAAGACAGAAAAAGGCCCTTCATCCCAACGAATCTGCATTGGTCAAAAACAAAAATTTAACTGTTTAAATCCCATTTAACTCACCTTGGAGTCAAATATGAAACCAAAGTTTTTAATGCCTTGGTTCAGCCTTCAGATGTTGTGAGTGACAATTAGGATCAAAGGAATGGTGTTTATAGTGGGAACCAAAGACAATGACTTGGGGTTTCTCCATATATATTGGAGGAAATGCCTGCTTAACCAGTCCTGGACAACAGACAAACTGATAGACGACTTCCAAGGCAGTGGAGGAATAAAAGGTATCAGAGATAAAAGGTACTGCAGATGCTGGAGAATCCGAGATAACAAGCATGGGGCTGGATGAACACAGCAGGTCAAGCAGCATCATAGGAGCAGGAAAACTTGATGTTTCGGGCCTAGACCCTTCATCAGAAATGGTGGAGGGGAAGAGGGTTCTGAAATAAATAGGGAGAGAGGGGGAGGAGGAATAAAAGGGATGGTTTTAGTGTCAAAGATTAGTGTTAATGTGTAAATAAAATAGTCTGCATAATTAGTGATGTAAAATCACATAATAACTAAAGCTATTGGGTGATGGTAGAATCTCTGTATAATATTTAGGTCTGGACATAGTTAGAAAACAATGCTCAGTAAAAGTTCATGTTTACTGACAACCAAATACTGACTAACCTCAATCCTGGACACCACCAAGTGACATTATGTATGTAATAAGAGTAGTGAGATAGAACCAAGTGCTGTCAATGTACATAGGGAAACTGGTACTGGGTCCTGAGATAATGTCATGGACTATATCATTAAAAATTGGGGGGCACTGAGGAAAATTCCTTCGGGGGTACCACAGATAACAGTCCAGGAGTATGAAGAGAAGCCATTACAGAGATGGAGGTACTGTTACCAGGAGACTTCAATAAATCAGTCCAAATGGATTTTGCTAATTACAGTTCATGTAAGGTGTATGCAGTCAGAAAGGACTCCTGATTCAGTACATCAAACATATATCCGAAGTCTAACTTTGATCCCTAGTTATGCAGCAACACTTCGATTTCCACAAATCTGTTCGATCATTTCAGCTTGCCTTCTGTAAACTTGAAAGACTTACTTCCGTCTGTCTTCTACCTTTTGAAATTCACTTCAATCTGCCGCAGTTTTATTCATTTTTTTTAACATGAGAGTTTGAGTAATATTAATGACCCAAACTTAATCCCTGTTTTAACTCTCATTGCTACAATAACTGCTATCTTCTTGGAGTTCCTTCTAAAGAAATACACCTAGACATAAAACAAATTGCATTGCAATCGTTTACATAATATAAGGACATCTTTAACCTTCAATATACAATTTAACATATCAGAGGTTGACAGACAAGTCTAAAACAGAAAGGATAAAAAAGGCATCTCAAAGCACTTCATTATTTATTTGAACTATGTTGTGACTCTCGTTAGTTACACACACACTATCTTAATGAAGTTTATGTTCAGCAAAGTTAAAATTAAATATGAAATAACATTTGAGAATTAATTACTTCAACTCTACTTTTCATAAGAGCACTTCCAGTTTTTGATATTGATATTAATGCAACAATAAACCGCCCTTTTAAAAATTGCATTCTAAAAATTCTGCTATAAAATACTTTCAATGTATTATTTTCATCAAGGTATGATTTAAATTTACCTAATTGTCTTCTGCTATAGGAAACAAAATAGAATGATATTAATTCATGAACACAACTTCCTAGATGAACTATACAGAATGTTTTTCATGCTGGAGCACTCAAGCTTTTCAGAATACTGAATTCTCACTTGTATAAATGTATCGGGCTGTTAATAGAATTCTGGTGCAATAGGATATGGTAGGTCCTCTTTGAACGCTGTGTGGGTTGGCTGGGTAATGAAAATGAAAAAAAGATTTGTCTTTATATAGCGCCTTCATGAGTAGAAGACATCATTAAATGTTTTGCAGCTAGGGGAGCTTTACATGTGTAGGTGCTGCTATCGGGTAGACAATGGGGCAAGACGCAGGCAGCAGAGTATCAGCCTGGATTTTCTGCTTGAATGTCTAGATTGGAAGCTGCAAATTCACACAAGACTGTTACCATTTAATCCACAGTGGACAATTTTAAGGAAGTATATGAGGCCAGCTTATTTAAATGGCAGGTTGGAATACGGGGTACATAACTGTATGTGCTCAAACAGAACTAGTTCAAGAAAGGAAACTACTTCAAAATTCAAGATATGTTACAAGATGCATAATCAGATCAAGATCAAATTTAAGAAGCTGCTTGCAAGTTCATTTCTTATAAATCAAAAAGGCAGCTGAACATATTCATAGGTGAATATCTCAGAAGCACAGAGAAAGCAGCAACAACGCAAAATAAGTAATTTATATTAAAACTAGAGTCGCAAATAAAAGTATTTCCCATGCTGCATCTCACCTTTAAAGTGCTGATAATCTGTAGCGCTGGTCAAATGCTGCATGTACAAAATAGGGCACCTTCTAACATAATTAACACTAACATGTTAATGCATAATAAGTGTTGAGGCTGTCAGTGGTGCGTTCCCCTTTTAGTACTATTATCGCACACACTGGAGACCAAAGGTTTAATGTTCTTCAGGTTCCAAAGATATGGGAATAATAATACATTATCAACTCCATAGGACCATAAGAAAAAGACACAAGAATAGGCTGTTCAGTGCCTCGAGCCTGCTGGTGTAGTTGGTGGATAAGCTTTGGGTATTCAGAAAATGAGTTACCCCTTGCAGGATGCCTTGTCTCTGACTTGATCTTGTAGTCACAGTATTTATATGACTAGTTCTGTTCAATTTCTGGTCAATGGTAACCCCCAGGATGTTGGTAGTAGGGGATTCAGTGATAGTAATGTCATGGAATGTGAAAGGGCAATGGTTAGATTCTCTCTTGTTGGAGATGGTCATTGCCTGGCCCTGTGTAGCATGAAAGTTACATACCGCATGTAAACACAAACCTGGATTTTTCAACAGGTTTTGCTACATGGACTGCTTCAGTATCTGGGGTGTCAAAAGTGGTGCTGGACATTGTGCAATCATCACTAAGCATCCCTACTTCTGACCTTATGCTGGGGGAATGTCAGTTATAAAGCAGCTGAAGATGGTTGGTTCTAAGTCACTACATGAGGAACTCCTGCAGTGATGAAATTTTCAGAATACTGAGAGGCCTGGATCGAATGGATGTGGACAAGTTGTTTCCACTAGTGGTTAATCTGTGGTACTCATTGCTGCAGAGGGCCATTGAGTGTATTTAAGGCAGAGATAGATAGGGTCTTGATTGGTAAGTGGATTACGGATTACGGAGAGAAAGCAGGAGGATGAGGCTGAGAAGCATATCAGCCACAACTGAATAGTGCAATGGATCTGATGGGCTGAATGGCCCAATTCTGATCCTATATCTTATGGTCTTATGTTCTGGAGCTGAGAAGACTGACCTCTAACAACCACAACCAGCTTCCTTTGTGCCAGATATGTTTCCAACAGTGGAGAGATTTTCCCCTGATTCCCATTGGCTTTGATGTCAAGGGCTGTCATTTTCACCTCACCTCTGGAATTCAGCTCTTTTGTTCATGTTTGATACAAGGCTGTATTGAGATCAGTAGCTGAGTGACCCTAATGTAACCCAAACTGGGCATCAGTGAGCAGATTATTGCCAAGCCACTTCTGCTTGATCACAGTGTTGAAGACATTTTCCATGACTTCACTGATGATTGAGAGTAGACTGATGGGCCATTAATTGGCTGGGGTGAATTTGTCTTGTTTTTCATATACAGGAGATATCTGAGCAGTTTTCCATCTGTCGAACAGGTTCCAGTGTTGTAGCTGTCCAATTTTATATAAAGCCCACTGAAGCAGGAAGTATGGCCTGTGGCAGGTAGCTGATGGACAGATAAAGTAACTGAGAAGATGGTTGCAACAAGCCCTAAACATTCAGTGGCAGCAGCGGCAATTAAATTGGAGGAAGAAAAAGAGGTAGATTTCCAAAGGGATGTTGAAGAGGAAAACAAGTGATGAGATTGCCAGGGAATGTTGTAACTATTAGCCAGGAGGTAGGACCAGCGAGTCCCTTCCCTGAAGAACATTAGTGAACCTGAGAGAGCCTCCCCCCAAAAATTAAACAATGCTAGTCTTCAGTAGATTCTCAATTCCCCAGATTTTCACTGAATTCAAATACCCCATATACCAAGGCAAGATTCAAGCCTGCATTACCAGACCATTAAATGAGTTTCTGAATTAATAGTACAGCGTTAATATCACCAGGACACCACCACCTCTAAATATGCAATATTCGATGATAGGTCACAGTCACCATCACTGTGACCACATTTCCATTCCCGATTTTATTAATTGAATTTAAATCCTCATCATCCACCATGATGGGATGTAAACACATATCCCTTAGAACATTACCCTGGGTCTCTGGATTACTGACCCAGTGAGATTACCAATATGCTACCATATGGCTGCAGGGCAGCACTCTTTTCTGTGGGTGAGATACTGGCCAGCTTTTTAGCCAGAAACGAGGAACCCAGCACTCTGTAAAAGCCAGCCCAATATTCCAAGCGCCTGGCCTTAAATCAGCAATGGAAAATGTTACAAATGTTAATAAGCTTCAGATAAGTGAAAGACTGGTGGTTGGAAGAAGTTAAAAAAACACTGTCTATGAAAGTGTGGCGATCAGAAGAAATTAAAGGACAGAGATGGTGCAGGTGATGGTAGAGGGCTAAAAGGAATGGTAATATGACAAGTCAAGTGAAAAATAGTAGTGTAGAGGATATGCGAATGGCAGAATAATAAATAGCTGCCATCCAAAAGCAAAAACATGAGAAAAAGAATAGCAACAACCCAAACCTGTAACAGAAACAAGATTGGGGCAGATGTTATACCTGAAATTATTGAACTCATGGTGGGTCTGGAAAGGTGTAAAGTATTAAACTAAAAAAAAGCGGTGCTGTTCCTTGAGCTTGTAGCTTATTTCCTGTTAATTTATGTCATGTGGGTGCCATTGCTTAAGTAAGCATTTATTGCCTATCCCTAACTGGCATGCAGAAGGTAGTGTTGAGTTATCTTCATAAACCTCTGCAGCCCTCAGGGTGTGGGGGCACTCAAAGTGCTATTAGGAAAATGGCTCAGGATTTGGACCTAAAGGCAGTGAATGAATGATGATAAATCTCCAGGCCAGGATGGTGTGTGACTTTGAATGGAGCTTGTAGTTGGAGGAAGCATCTGCTTCCATTGCCCTTCTATGTGGTTAGAGTCATGAGTTTGTTCCACATTGTTGGGTAGATGCCAGTCATGTATCTAAATTGGAACAGCTTGGCAACGGCCATGGCTAGGTCAGCAGCACAAGTTTTCAGTAATATTGCAGAATGTGGTTAGGACCCATAGCTTTTGCAGTTTCCAGTGTCTTCTGGCATTTCGTGATCTCATGTGGAGTGATACAAATTGTTTGCAGACTGGCATCTGTGGTGTTGGGAAGCTCAGGAGAAGTCTACGTCTGCATTCTGAATGGAAGTGTTCTGTGTTTCATGTCCCCGACATACAGCAGTAAGGACAAATTAGTAAATTTAAAGACCTATACACAAACTTACATTTCACCTGGAAGGATTGCCTGGGGGCCTTGGACGGTTGAATGAGGTAAAAAGAACATTTCCTGCTCTTGTACAAAAAGGCCATTTACAGTATTTAGACCCATTTAATTTCCTGTGACTCATGTCAGTTGAGAAACAGTGGCCTTTATTTCACAATTTTCTAATTTTAAATGTACATTTCCACTGTAACCACAACACAGCACAATACTCAAACTTCTGCATAGTACTGATTTCACATATTTTTATCTATATATTCTCTTTACTGCGCTGAAAATATGGGATGTGTCTAACATTGTAACTATTTGGAGATTCAGTACGTCTGTTGTTAAATCGAAGGAAAAAATTGTGGGATGAACAGTGTGCCACTGAATAGAACAGAGCAAGCAATAGCAATTAATTTTTAAAATTCATTCATGTGATATGGGAGTCGCTGGCTGGGCACTATTAATTGTCCATTCCTAATAACCCATGAGGATCTATTGCTGAGCTGTCACCTTGAGCTGCTGCAGCCCATTTCATGTGGGTAGACCCACAATGCTGTTAGGTAGGGAGTTCCAGGATTTTGACCCAGAGACATTGACAACATATTTCTAAGTGAGGATTCTGAGTGGTCTACACAGGAATTTGAGGTCGCATTCCCAATATGCTTTAATGCAGTATCGTTATTGTAGGTAAACATTCCCAGGCATTTCACTGATGCATAAACAAAGCAAAATGTACATCAGGAAAATTTAAGATGTGTTTCCAGTTTGAGAGGTGAAGAGGTTCAAGTAGGAAGGCCAACTGTTGATTTTAAAACTGCCAGACTGTCATAAGACAGAAAAAGTCTTGGTTTCAGGCCTGGAGTAGGCAGTCCTTTGGGAGAGGTTTGATTTGTTACACACGGCAAGTAGAGGGTACCTTGTGGACAAAGTGATTTTTTAAAATTGGAAATAAAAGTAGATGGGGTGTGAAAAGTTCTTAAGGAACTGGTTGATATTGGAGAAAATGTAGAATACAAGTAAATTCATATTTGAGTTTGGACAGTTAAGTTCTCCAGTATCATGGATTATTGATAGTTTTTCACATCAGAGCTATTTCTTTATAATCATGGTATCATTGTTGTGCATCTACTCTGCACCTTTTTTATGCATACAGTATATCTTCTCTGTGTAACCAAAATTGTACAAAGGAGCAATGTTATCTAACAATTATCTTGTAGGGTTGGTCATCACCTCCTTGATCTCCAAAGTTTCTATGTATAAAACCCAGAATCCTCTTTTTTTTGTGATTTTTATTCACAAATAATCCTGCCTTTAAAAATTTGTGTATTTGTGCTTTTAAATCTCTCTGTTCCTTCACCTCACTGATTTGCTGCTAAGGGTATATTTCCATTTTATTTATCCCCAGCTGGACTTTAGTTTTTTGAATGTGGGAAAATCTGCGGATGAAAATTAATTACAGGTAAAGTATTCTTAAATGTAAGCCTTCAAAATGTCCAATATAATGCAATTTCTTTTCTAATAACTCAGCATTAATTGTTTCAGATTTTCTGTCCACATTGTCATCCAAATTACTCAGGAGAAACAATTCCTCTGGTCTTGAACGTTGATTCAGGATTGTTAATTTTGCATACAAACCTCTCTTTATGCATATGATCCACGTCAAAGAACCTGTTTGTGTTATTTATCCAGTCCATGAATGTTCACAGTAATGTACTGTAAAGGAAAATGGGAAGTCAATTATTCATGTAGCCACTGAGCACTGTGTCATAACAGTGGGCCTGTGTGCAAGCCATAGCTGGTTGGTCTCCGAGCCAGAAGGTTTAGGTTTTTACCACTGAGAGCTGTTGAGTAAGGAAGTTTGAAGTGTTCATTTTTAGCTAAAATCTGCTTTTTCTTTAATTTAGCAATTACATTTTAAAAATTCTTTCAGTTAAGTTGTTTACTTCCAGCCTTAAAATAAGCTCTCTAAGAGCATCTTCAACTAAAGAGGCGGCTGATTAAAACTAGTTTTCAGATTCAGCTGTTTCTGACAGAGCATCGTTAACGTTGAGTATTGCTTAAGTAGGAGCTCTGTGAGTAAGGGTGTTCAATGAGAAGGGGAAGGCTGTGCTCTTTTCTGATAGAATCATACAGCACAGAAGAAGCCCTTCAGCCCATCAAGTCTGTACTGCCAAAATACCTTACCATATACGCTGATCCCACTTTACGGCACTAGGCCCACAGCCTTGAATGTTATGACATTTCAAATATGTTTTAAAGATTATGTGGTCACTCGCCTTGGTTTTTCTTAGTAAATTGCTCTCAATTTGATACAGGTGAAGAATCAAATTGGTGAGTAACTAGCGATTTCTTTTACTTATTCTAATTCTAATTAATAGTTTTTAAATTTATGATATGGCAGGTCAGCTCAGTCAAGTAAAATGTACGTTTTGCAGTATATAGGAAATTATGGACATACATCTCTAGAACTGTTACCGGCTGCATGACATTTAGCTTTGAGTGTCAGAGCTTGAGCAACTGCTGGAGTCATGCTTGTGTACCCAAGGGACTGAGAGCTATGTGGATAGTACATTTATAGGGGTGGTCACACTTCAAATTAGGAGTACTTGACTAGGAATTCTTTCAGTAAGAAATGCCGATGCTGTAAATCAGAAACAAAAACAGAAGTTATTGGAAAAACTCAGCAGGTCTGGCAGCATCTGTGAAGACAAATAAGAGTTAATGTTTCAGGTCCAGTGACCCTTTCTCAGTTCTGAGGACCTGAAACATTAACTCTGATTTCTCTTCACAGATGCTGCCAGACCTGTTGAACTTTTCCAGCAACTTCTGTTTTTGTTCAAGTTAGGCGTATACAGGCAGAGAGGGAATGGGTGACCACCCAACTATCTAAGAGAATTAGATAGGCAGTGCAAGAGTTCCCCGACTCTATTTTGTTGGTAATCAGTTTCCCATTTTGAATACTGGTGATAGTAATAGTTCCTCAGGGGACTCCAGCCAGAGCTAACTCTATGGCACTACAAGCTGCTCGGCTGAATAGAATGGCAGGAAGAAAAATGGAAAACAAGAATGATAGTAGATTCCATAGTCGGGGATCCGCCAGCTATTTCTTTGGCAGTACGGATGCACAGTGGCTCAGTGGTTAGCACTGCTGCCTCACAGCACCACGGAGCTGGGTTCAATTCCACCCTCGAGCGACTGTCTGTGTGGAGTTTGCACATTTTCCCCGTGTCTGCGTGGGTTTCCTCCAGGTGCTCCAGTTTCCTCCCACAGTCTAAAGGATGTGCAGGCTAGGTGGATTGGCCATGCTAAATTGCCTGTAGTGTTCCGGGATGTGTAGATTTGATGGGTTATAGGGGAATGGGTCTGGGTGGAATGCTCTGTGGGTGGGTGTAGACTTGTTGGGCCGAAGGGCCTGTTTCCACACTGTAGGGATCCAATGATGATTAACATGACTCCAGGATAATGTGTTGCTTCCTTGGGGGTTCCAGGGTCAAGGAAGTCAGTAACTCCACAGGATAGTAGAAACTCAGTCATTACGTTTGTTTAGAGATCAAAAGACTTCTAATTCCATTGACACGAAGGAATGTAGAGATAATGTGAGAAAAAGACACTGAAGTGAATATCAGTCGTGACTGCATCGAACAGGCTTGGCCACCTGAATGGTTGACTCCCACTCTTACGTCCTTGTTTTCGTACCAAAACTTGAATTTAAAAAAAAAGCTGACACTCTGCCCCAGTACTGAGGAGTATTGCACTTTTGGGAGTGTTGTTGTTTAAGAGTTAAGAGCAGGTTTTTGTCCGCATTCTCAGGCATGTGCAAAATATTCTGCAACAATGTTTCAAACAAGAATACTATAGTTATTATTGGGGTCCTGGCCTCAATCACCATTACACAAACAAATTAACTGGCAATTATCACATTGTTTGTGGGATCTTTCTGTGCACAAATTCCTTGCTTTGTTTTATATATGAAAGAAAATTTTAATCAAACTGTTTAGACATAATATGACACACTTCCAGTCCATACAACAGTGACCGCACCTCAAAAGTATATCATTGGCTGTGAAGGACTTTGGGACATCTTGTGGTCATGAAAAGAGCTATAAAAATACAAGTCTCACTTCCAGAATAATTGCACGAATTATTTCTGTCCTTACCAAATGGAAATGACATCAGGGTTCATACGATTGCAATCCTTGTAAAGGGAAAATAATTTTTTAAAAGGCTTTAATCTTTACAACAATAAGAGTAAATTGTTAGACAAAGTAGGTTTACACAGATTTTCCGGAATTACAGTAATTGTCAAAAATCTCTTAAGAAAAACTTGTACATATTTTTTCAACAAGATCATGAGTTAGGTTTTAAATACCTACTGTGCAAATTTGGTGTGACTTAGCTTTAAAAAATACACAGCATAATGTGTTAATTTCTCTGATTCCAACTTGTCCTCTCTAAAATTGGTTTCAGTGTCTTGATTAAGCTCCATGGTTTACATCCTTGGCATTTAATCAGCTTAAAAGCCACTTACTTTTTCACACTCAAGAAGTAATCAGGATTCTGTCTTAAGTCAGTGCAAGATTGCCAAAATTGATGAGTCCATTCATGCAAACCAAGATTTAACATTTTGTGATTTTAAGTGACTATTGAAAGTTTTGCAATCACTGTGCATGCAATAACTAAGCTACATTAATAAATCCTAATATGAGAATTGCTAAAACGTTCAGTCATCACTTGATTCTCTTCAGAAATACCTGTACCAACCAGCAGTCCACTTTCCACTTAATTATTATACTCTTTATATAAAGTATACAAAAATTATTCCCCTTTGTACTGACATTTTTTGGAATGTCCTGTTGAATCCACAAAGAGAAGTTGTAACAAAAAGTTCAGCAATACACAAATACTGTACGACCAAATCACTATCTGTAAATCATAATATATTTTGTTGAACCTTCTCACTTGTTTGGCATGTTGGATCTCTATGGCAATTGAAATAATGGAGATGAATAATGGAGATTAGACTATTTTCAATATTTTACATTCAATATATCATCAAATTCTCTGAGGTCAGGTGTTACACAATTTAATTGAAGCAGTTTATACACTAATTTAATGATGTATTTTAACAAAAACTCAAGAGCCCCTATTATTTCTCTCAGTTTATACAAATTTAGAACTAAATGTTTTGTGTCGGTAATGCGCTGCATTGGAATTAGGCATTGGGTTGAGATGGCAGACATTTAGTTCACCCCAAAGAGAGAAAGGTCTGCTGAGCTTCTCATTAGCAACACAAGTCCTCTCTTGAAATCTTGAGCCCTGAGCAGTTCCATATACTGAGATTGGGCCTACAGTCAGGTGAGTGAACATTCTCTGAATAAAACATAGTAAAAGAAGACATTGCTGTTATGCCTGAGACTCGGGTTTCGGTACCACTTCATCTGTCTTCAGTGTGACAGAGCTGTTTCAGCACATGTCTACTAACAATCCTTAGAGTAAAGTTATCGTTAACTGCTTTACCCTCTACTCCACATCTCCCACCCAATTCCCTCACCCCTCATCACACCCCAGCAAAAGATAGCCCCATTGACTATTTGCTCTAATTACATATCTTTCTACTCCTCTTTCCTCCCAAGGTCTCTGCACTTTACAGGGGAAGTCTAAGGGATGGTTTCACCAATCACTCACAATGTGTACGGAGTTCTTTTGGAAGTAATGGACCTACTGTGCATTCCAAGCTCCTTCGCACTGCAGGTCCCTGAGTCACATCCACACTTCCTTTTCCAGAATAGACAGGTTGTGAGCCCTGTGTCTCTGTTTGTGGGTGCAGACTCGATCTGCCCAACAATGTTCCTCTCTTTATCATACATGTTCATCGTCCGATAACATGATACCTGGTGTGAATATTTGGTAAAGGGAGGGTAGAGGTGTATACGGTTTACAGACCATACAAAGTTGGCATGGGGCAAAGTGTACTAAAATTTTAGATTGATTGGTAAGGAGGGTTAAATGATAATATTCACTCTTTCACAAGAGGTTTCTAAGGTAGGTACTCCTTATTGGCTTGTGGGTACCTTGGTGAGCTTGGAATGTGGAAGAATCCGTATGAGTACACAAAGGATAGGGAACACTCATTGGTAAACTGCGGCCCATTGTTGGAAATTACCACATCAGGCATTCCATGGTAAAAATGTAACAAAAGCTTCGACCGCCTGAGCAAATGTTTTATCTTCCTTCCCTGGACTATTGATAGGCATCCTTGAGAGATTGTCGGCAGTTGTCTATTAATTTACTCGTACATATTTTGTAACCGTGTTATTTCATATCACCCACAGTCAAAATCTCTGGACTCTGGGAGGCTAATTCCTTTGTATTTGAAAGAGTTATTAACAGCTTGAGATTCATTTTAATCCTGACTGTTGGCATGATTTTGTCAGAGAATTCCTCATACATTCATATTGCTGCAGGTGCTTCTTTGTCAATGTCAGCCTATCTTTGTTCTGTGTCAGTAAGAGATTTGGAAGTTAATTGGCTGAGTTTCTGATTGCATATTAAATCTGATATAGACCAGACCTGTACATGATGCATCTTTTTATATTATGAAATAAAGATGACTTTGCTGTTAATGTATAGTCCAACTCCACACATGATCTTGCTTCAAAGGCTGCAGATGGTTCATTATCACTCACTAAGTTGGGTAAGAATCTTTCCACCTGGTTCACCATTTTTATAAACCTATAAACCAATACTATACTTGATAGTGTAAATGTCCTGATAGGTTTCATCTGCTGTAGGGTTGACATGATCTGTCTTGCCTGACCCATATGGCCCAAAATCTTTGTATTTGCCTTGAAAATTCACAACTTTCATTGACAATCAACCCAGCATCCTATACCTTTCTTATATTTCTCCTTTCCCTGTTGTCGTATTGAGTTTTAGTGGCTGCACGGATGAGACTGTCATCCGTGTGGAGTATGACATCATTCATGCCTTCCAGTATATTGGATATCATTCCTTGGAAAATCTTGAACAGAGACATTAGGCAAAGGGCTGACAGTAAAGGCAATAATGCCCAGAGAGTATTATGAACATGGTTCGCAGTAAGGGAACTTCCCAGAAGTCATTGTTTACATCCAATTTGCCATATCTTGTTCTATTTGTGACTTTAGCTATACTCTCATCTGCAAACATCATTGGGTGTTATCTCTTGTTGTAGTGCAATGTTTAATGCATCAAGTCAATCCAAATTCTGATGAAATTGTTCTGTTTGGCTGAAAAGCTAAATATTATGTTTTCAGAGATAATAAGAACTGCAGATGCTGGAGAATCTGAGATAACAAGGTGTAGAGCTGGATGAACACAGCAGGCCAAGCAGCATCAGAGGAGCAGGAAGGCTGATGTTTCGGGCCTAGACCCTTCTTCAGAAATGGGAGAGGGGAAGAGGGTTCTGAAATAAATAGGGAGAGAGGGGGAGGTGGATAGAAGATGGATAGAGGAGAAGATAGGTAGAGAGGAGACAGACCGGTCAAAGAGGCCAGGATGGAGCCAGTAAAGATGAGTGTAGGTGGGGAGTTAGGGAGGAGATAGGTCAGTCCGGGGAGGACGGGCAGGTCAAGGGGGCGGGATGAGGTTAGTAGGTAGGAGATGGGGCTGGGGCTTGAGGTGGGAGGAGGGGATAGTTGGAAGGAAGGACAGGTTAGGGAGGCGGGGACGAGCTGGGCTGGTTTTGGGATGCGGTAGGGAGTGGGGAGATTTTGAAGCTTGTGAAGTCCACATTGATACCATTGGGCTGCAGGGTTCCCAAGTGGAATATAAGTTGCTGTTCCTGCAACCTTCAGGTAGCATCGTTGTGGCACTGCAGGAGGCCCAGGATGGACATGTCATCTGAGGAATGGGAGGGGGAGTTGAAATGGTCCGCGATTGGGAGGTGCAGTTGTTTAGTGCGAACCGAGCGTAGGTGTTCTAATGGTCCCCAAGCCTCCGCTTGGTTTCCCCAATGTAGAGGAGGCCACAATGGGAACAGCGGATGCAGTATACCACATCAGCAGATGTGCAGGTGAACATCTGCTTGATGTGGAAAGTCTTCTTGGGCTGGGTTTCTTTCAAAATAACTCCCAATTAGATATGGCTTCAATCTCAAATTGTTCACACCATCAGGAAAAGCTTTCAAAATGGAAGCTGGCGCATTTTTTCGCATGCTTTCCCATTGCTACCATGGAGTGGTCTCAGTTCTGGACTCTCGATGGTACCTCTACCTCTGTTCAGTTTGTCTGAGGCCCTGTGCTGTCCAGAAAGTTCTTATGCAGATGGGGGCAGAATTACTTGTTCATACGAGTTGAAGTTGGTGAGTTAGTCAACAGATTGTTTGAGTGAGTAGATGTTATGCAGATCTTGCTGCATATGGACGCAGGCTGCTTCAGTATCTGATGAGTTATGAATGGTGCTGAATGAGGAGTGGTGATCAATTATATCTTCATTGGAAGATTGTGGAGAGCACAGAAGATTCACCACAGTGTGTATGGCCTACACTGAGTCAGATTGGAGAGATCCACTGGATCAGTTGGTAGTTGATACACCTGAATCAAATCTTCAGCATCTCAATATCATGCTTATTGACTAGTTGGATGGATGCATGGTAAATGTTGCACATCATCTCTGCTGCAGTGCATAGACTCCTGGATGTCAGGCTCTCCTGGCGCAACAATAATGTCCCTACTTCCGGGTTAGAGGGCCTGGGTTCAAGTCTCACAGTCTTGAGATATTTGTTGTAACGTATCTGATCAGGTTGATTAAAAAGATCTGCATAGGTTCATTACAGGCATGACTGCTCATATCTTCAATAGCTTTTGTCCCTGAAAATCTATCTCTTAAGGGTGTGCAGAATGGAAAAACTGTATCATCTGGGTTTGTCAAGATGGTTATGGTGACTGCTTCCAGAACATACTGCTTTTAAGGGTGGCAGACCAGTTGGAAATGAATTAACTGGAAGTTCTTTCTCCTGATGAAGGCTGCTGGTTGGTCTGCAGAAGCCATGATGGCTACATACTTGTAATCAATAACACTTTGCAGTTGTGGGAATCTAACAGAGGCCCCAAACCTGTACTGCTCTCACTCTGAATTTCTAGAGCTATTTGGTGCATAGCAGTACATGCACATATTCACTTGGCCACTTGAACATGACATTACTAACATTATTGAAGCACAGGCTGGAAAACCCCACAGGATCACCAGAAAGAGCCAAATGCATCAATGTCAAGTGCATGGTGATTATCCAGATTTGAGTGATCACTGAAATCCAGGGAATTCAGCTCATTAGCAGGAGGGTGTATAAGTTGGTGGCCTCCCTACTTCTGGACTGAGAGTCCCGTGTTCAAATCCCACTTGGTCAGAGGTAGGTCACAACATGTCAGAACAGGCTGACTAGAAAATATCCATACTCTGCCTGTTGGGCTCTAGTGGTATATCCCCAAGATGCAAACATTCAAGTCCCACCTGCTCCAGAGGTGTGTAATAACACGCCTGAACAGATTGATTAGAAAATATTTTACTGTGGATAGGTCCCTCTTCACATGGAAAGCTGTTGACACTCTCCTGTGCCTGCTTTACTAGCACATCCAGCCAGATGTTAGCCCTCTTGCTGGTTCTTCTGCTGTTCCTGCAGAGTTGCAGTTATATGGCCTTCTGTCCCTCTGTATCTCTCCTTCTTCTGTAAAAAAAGACTGAGTCTATCAGTCCTATACCAATTGGTCAAACTTCTGTCATGTGTTATCCTTGTAACTGACCTCCCTCAGAAAATCTCCCTTGCTACTACCATTTCAACCCATGAAATTTCTTCAATCAAGGTGTTTTGAGATTGTGCTGTTCTAATTTTAATCCTCTGAATGTCTTAAAGGTAAATCTGCTGGAACATGTGACAAACATTGTTCATTTAAATATATTTCATTTACTGAAACTTATTAAAATGGCACTCGGGGACGATCATTAAGTCTATAGATAGCTGCTTCATCTGAGGTTCATGGGATTTGCATTGCCTTGATCAGGGTATATCATCAAAATGGAGAATAAGGAACTATTTTTCAGTAATGATTAATTGCATGACTTCTTCTCACTTTCTGAATAGGTTTAAGATGGATGGCGTTCTTTAAATCAGATTTGGAGGGGAGAGTTGCATCCAAATAACTGTCTAATCCATTCCAATTCAAGTCAGTTCACATATGATCATTCATGTGCATCCACTACTTCAGGAAATGTATTGGTTTGTTATATGGAAAGCAATAGGCAGCGCCAAAACTCATTCCCCAAACTTCATTTTGTCTTCCTAATCTAGCAAATTTAATTTATCCCTTTCCCCAGACCTTTATAAGACCCATTATCTATCCAATGAATTTATTTAAAAGAATACTTTTGGAGAATGGGGCTGTTTTCATTACAAAAATGTAATTTTACAGAGTATTGTATTTTTTTCAACGTTGATAAATCCCTAATGGGAGTATGAAAGGAGCTGATAGCTGCAACAATCTTGACTTTGACAGACGCTATACAGTTGCAGCTAAAGCAGTACTGTATGGATGGAGGTGGCACAGGCCTGTGTGACAGGCTGCCTGAAATAGCCTGCTGCACTAGAAACTCCACAAAGTACAGTTGTGTCATCATGTTGGGAGAGTAAGGATATCTCAACTGCAGCTCTGTGTTATTTTCCTTCATCATCAGAAAGGAATGGCAGGAAGCATGTCCATTTCAGAGAAAGAGAAGAACCAAGGCCTGATGAGTTTCCGGTCAATATAAACAGAATCAAAGCAGGCTGAATTTTACTCGGGGCAGGTTAGGCAGGCAGAGGGGAGATGCAATTTCCATGCAGAAACATGGAGAACTGGCATTTCCTGTTTGCTGTGGAGTTCAATTCTACATCTTGTTTATTTCATCACTTCATAAATTCCCTGCCTAGAATACAGTCTAATTTGAAGATTGGGTTTGCACTTGCTCAGGGAAGATAGGCTCCAGGGGCAGGTAGGTACAAGTCCTGATCCAGAGGATCTTTGATGCAGGGCAATATGTATGATGGTATTGAGCGTGCTCTGAACACTTTGACAATTTCACGCATTGAAAGTATTTTACCCAAGTGCTCTTGTCGATGAGGCAGACAAAGGGAGATAGGATTTTACCTTTCAACTCAATTTTATTAACAAAATATTCCTTATTAAAAACACCATGCGAGCATTTCCCAAATTCCCACAATATTTACTCTCTATCTAGCTCTATGCATCTGAGAAAGGATATTACCTGCAATGATCCACGTACTTGAGCTGGGCCATTGGAATCTCCTTCCTCTCTGACATAGAGCTGGCTCTCTTCCATGAAGGTGGGTCTTGCAAGTCAGGCTGGATCTTCTTCTGGGTCTTCTGGTGTTGCTGCCATGAATATTCTTTACTGGTCTTCACTGATGGGCTGGCTTCGAGGCATGTGTGTTTTATATCTCCATACCCTTCCTTGACCTTCCAGAATGTCTGTTGCCTTTGGTCAACGGGGTCATGAGCCGGATTCAAAGCATCCAGTGGGGTTGTGCCAACACCCTATCCCTGCTGCCATACATGTAATGTGCAGACACTCAGGTAGTCAATGTTCCAGAAAGTCTGATCAAATACTTCGCCAGTACAAGACCCCAAGCTGGTTGGCAACTGATTCCCCTGAACATTTTTAACCTCTTTGACCTTGGTTCCCACTGTTCTTTGTCGCCAACAGCTGCTGGCTGCAGTTTAATTTAGTTTGGCCAATTTTCTGTCAGGCCTGATTTCTCTGACAGTGCGTCAATTTAGAGGATCCAACTCTGGGCCCATTGTTGTTGACCACAATGGGATTGTGGGAACTTGGTTCTGAGAAAATGTTTTTGTACCTCTTGGTTTACTGGAGTGTTTTAAAGGCACTGAAGTCACTGAAGATGTCTTTGAACTCCCTCAGTCAATCACTGTTGAACCCAAAGACCATGAGGTACTGTAAGTTGATTAAAATAGTTATTTATCCACTTCCTGGTGCCCATTTGGGGTGTTGAAATTCATCCCCAGAAATTAGAGTAGCCTTATGTATGCCACTGGAGCTAACCATTTCCGCCCTATAAACAGAGCATGTTGGTGAATTTAGGAAGCAGACACCCACTGAACCAATACAAAACCAGAGGTAGGCAGAATACAAAAATACACATGCATGCCAAGATTTTTGAAAATTACATCCATTGTTATGATATTATTCTAGTACACTTCCATGGCTCACATTTGGTACAAGATAACTGTAATATTGAATAAGTTAGATCAAAGGAAAAGACAAATGGTAGATCTGGAGTACTCCTGTCAGTAACATTCAGGATGGACAATAAATGACAGTCTAGCCAATGACACCCACATCTCTTGAGCAATTTTTAAAAAAATAAATCATGGTTAATAAAGCAAGACATAACGTGTACAAAAATTTGATATAAAAGTGGATTAAAAATGGCATTACACTAATAACACTATGTTCAAAGCAATACATTACAAAATTTGAAATTAGACAAAAATCTAATTTTCTTTTCATTTACGAGGTGAGAATTTGTCAATGTCTGTCTCATGGCTTAATGCAATTCTATTTTGGCACGACTGTTATTAGCCAATATCTATTATAAAAGATCATTAGAAAAGCCATTTATTTCCTTGTCGAGTATTTTTATATTTAGATAATAAAAGCCATTGTTAATAATAAACGTGGGCTGGTCACACAAAGTGCAGCATTGTTTTGAGAAAACATTCACTTCCTAAGAAAATATGTTTTAAACTTTGCAAATTTAACCCGATATTAAATGTAACAATATCACCCAAAGCCACAATAATTACCTAACTATTGTCTTCTGTCTCAAATGTCACCTTGTTTAACTAATACTTGTAATTAAAGATACACATTAAATTGTCTCTACCACAGTCAATTTGACCAATGTTGACTAAGTCACTTTTGCCTCATTTCTGATCAAGATGAAAGAAAAGAGTTGGGCAACATTTGTTCTTTTTTTATGCATTGTCCTGAACTGAGATCATGTCAGATATTGAAGTGTAACAATTCTAAAGCAGGAATCTAATTCACCTCAAATCACCTATTTCAGGTTTTTATTGATGCTGTGACAAGGAATAGGTGACCCAAACAGCTCACAGGATGTGGGCAGGTCGTTTAAATAACATAATGAGGTTTCCTGCCATAACTTTAACAGTCATCCCATTTTTAACTACAGGCGAGTGGGTTTCCTGAGTCTCAGGAAACTTGAAAGCTTAAAGGAAATGGAAGGAAGTGAAACCATACAATAGATAGATACTGTTTGTTATTCCATGCAGTGACCTCCAATGATTCCCAAAGGATTGAATGAAAACTTATGCTAGTTAATCAGTACAGCCCACATAAGGTATTAAACTTCCAATCTTCTTGCTTGCTATGATCAGGACTTGATTCCCCTGTGACTGCATCACAAGGTGGTCCTCTCTGATTCTGCCAGACTGATTCCCCTGAAGTGGATATCTCTGTGTAGGTGTTTGCAGGGCTGTAATGCCTGATGGATTATAATGTGCCGGTCTGCTTCCTACTTTCCCTCAGTGCCAATACAAACATCTTGGGAAATCTTAACACAGAGAAAGGGAACATCTGTTAGTTTGGCAGGTAGCCACTGGCAGTGCACATTGTAACAAAGCCTTGCTGTAGAGGATTACCAGTTAAGTCACTGGTTGAGTGCAAAGGGCTAGCTAGCACAAAGTTACTACACTCTCTCCTCGACCAATCCCTCCACATGAGTTATTTGGAGGAACTACTTCTTCTGCTAGGTGCAGCTTCAGTATTCCACATACAATGCAGTGTGTCTCCCAAAGGCCAGTCATTTAGAGCACTGACGGATGCTTTCAGCACTAGAATGTAGCCCAAGCTTACGTTCTACCTGGTCAGACAAGGGGGGTAAAGATCATGCAATCAGTTTTAGGATTTAAGAGTGGGTGAGAAAACCCACAAATATTTAATGAGCTGAGGGAATGTTTGGCTTTTGTTGGGCATTGAGTTGGAGTAAAAGCTTCAGACTGGACAATATTTTAAAGGAAAGATGTTTATTTCCAACTCTGTCATTGTCATTTGTGAGATAAAGTGGCAGGTTTTGCTACCAAAGTAACAATGATACTTACACCACTCACTGATATTTATTCATTAACAATCCACCATTACCCGGTGCTAAGCCGATGCATAATTGTTTCTAGTTTCAATGGTGTCGGTTCACACTTTCAGTAATAGAATGGACAAATTGTTCTATGCTGAAAGGTGCATGGCAAGTTCAACTTCCAATGAATGCTGTTAGATGTCTTACTGCAGCACATCTGTCCCATCAGATAGCAAAATGCAGAACTTGGGGGAGAAAACATAAGTCATATTACTGGAAAGACAAACATCTATAATATGACCTGAAAACAAGAAGATGTAGGAAATATGTAGAGATGAACTTAAAATAGAAAACCAAAACAAAACTACTAACATGATAACATTTTGACAGAACAGCATGTGGGAAATATTTCCACTCTCATTGTCGTGAAAAATGATTAACATCACAAGAAAGGCTTTCAGTACGGATTATAGTTTTCCATATAGAAAGGATTTGGCTCGTGTTGAATATATTTTAGGATGTTTTGTGCACAAAAACCCCATAAAACCCCAAGCCATCACTATTGTTAATTTCAGGAGGAGCATGTTGAGTCATGGCTTTTTCAGTCTCTGCACACGCTGGGATGTGCAGTTGGGATGTCCACTGACAAGTACACGTACAGAATTTTGATCAAATGCCTTACAACAGATCAGAGGACTCGGAATATCAATAGAAGGTGATCTGACAATCTTCAGTCAGAGGCTGCTACATATGTTGAACAAATGATGAATGAAAATAATGGGTTACTGTATTCATATACATATAAAAAAAAGAATTTTGGCTATAGATGGATGGCATTTTTAAAACTAGCTAACTTTCTTCGTGGACCAGGGAAGCAGTAGTACTAGTGTGAACCTTCCCAGTCTCAAGCTACCTCCTTCTTCAAATACAGACTTTCTGGACTCTCCATCAATTTCTGACATACCACATTGGTATTCATTTTCACAGGGCTCCAGTGACTGTCTCATTCCCTTTGGATTTTGACTCATATCTGCAAGAAGTGATCGTTTTGCACTGGCTTCAGGCACAACGCAGTACTTGAGAGTAGAAATGATGCCCAGGAGTCAAAATGTGAAGTGACAAGGTAACATTGCACACAGTCGCATTAACATCCAATTCCCACCCCAAGTAAATAACAGAATTTATTTTGTATATTTTCTGGTATGGTCACAAGATGATCTTGCCTTCAGTGGACATACTTATGTAACACTGTTTATAATGCTTCAAAGGATAAATTTTATCGTGCGATTCAAATATACACTTTGAATAGTACTGACTGGATTGCTGAATTTCTCCCTTTCTCCCAATAAACAGCATTAATATATAAACACAATGATTGAGCTCCGGTGCCTTTGATGGAAAGGGGCTGGGAACAATGATAGTGCAAATTAATGAACATGTATTGACTCGTTTGCAGAGACAAACTTTGGCAAGACTCCATTAGAACCATCTTCTCTCAGGTTCCACCTCCATGTGATCCGATTTCATCTCACATCACTGTGATGCACTCTAGCTAATAGCATAATGATTATTAACCCCTTATGCTCCACCTCCCTTCAAGTCTTTCAATTTATCCGGAAACTGTTTACATCTTTTTACCCCACCTACAAACCTGTAACCACCTCCCCCACTCCAACCAACTTCTAATGTTACAATTAAATGGCAGTATCAAGTGAAGGTCTTTGATGATGCAGTGAATTAGTTTTTAATTTCTGGCAGCATGATCCTTTTTCTTCCCAGTTTGTTTGTCACCTGTGGCTGATTATGTTGATAATAGCTGATAATGCATTTACTTCTGAAACACCAGGTCCTGAATTAAAGTTCAACTCCAGGCTTGAGCACAAACATGAAAGCTAGTATTTCTGTTCAGCACTAAAAGAGCTTTGCACTGTTAAGGGTTCTCCTTTTCAAATGACATATCAAATATGGGCTTCACCGCTCGGCTCCATTATATGTAGAAGATATTGTGGCACTGTTTCAAAGAAAAGTGGAAGAGTTATTCTTGGCATCATGGCCAATATTTATCCCTTAAACAATATCACATTATTCTGTTGATTGTTACATTATGACCAAGCAGAAGTTAACTGCGTATTTTGTATTTTACAACAGCGACTCTGAAACAAACAATACTTCGTTACTTTGAAATATCCAATAGTTTGGAAAGATACAGTATAAATACATGAATTTCTTTTTGTAGAGTAGGTGTGTTGCTGACTGAACACAAAAATAAGAGAAATACAGATAAATGCAATGAAAAGGAAACAAACTGGACTAGGGATTACTGTCTGAAGTTGTTGAACTCAATGTTCACTCCAGAAGGATGGAAAGTGAAATGTGAGGTGCCTTTCCTCAAGCCTATCTTGAACTTCACTGGATTCATGTGGTAGGCCAAGGACATAGGTGTTTGTTGTAAGGCCAAGATGGAAAATATAATGACAGTCCACAGGAAGCTCAGGTTTATCCTCGCAGACTGAATGGAGGTTTTCCACAAAGTGGCCTCTCAATCTGTGTTTTGTCTCCCCATTGTAGAGGAGAGAACATTGTGAGCTGTGAATACACTAGACTATATTAAAAGAAGTACGTGTAGATCATAGCTTCATCTGGAAGGAGTGTTTCAGGCCTTGAGATGGTGAGGAAGGAGGAGATATCACACGTGCAAGTGATTCCGTGAGAAGAGGATGAATTCTTAGTGGCGATCGAGTAGCAGCCCAGGGTGTCACAGAAGGAATAACTCTTTGAAATGCTGACAGAGGAGGGGAGGAGAAGAACGTTTTCATTTCTTGAACATTCCCTTTAACCCTGTGACTTACTCTTCTATCGTGTTGTAGGGTCATAGTCATAGTTGTAGAGGTCTATAGCCCAGGAAAAGGCCCATCAGCCCCCTCCAGTCTGCACCGGTCAAAAAGAACCACCTCATTATTCTAATCCCATTTTCTAGCACCTGGCCCATAGCCTTGTGAAGTCTGGTATCGCAAGTGCACATTTAAATTCTTAAATATTATGGGGGTTTCTGCCTCTACCATCCTTAATGCAGTGAATTCCATATCCCTGTCACCCTCTGGGTGAAATTTTTTCCCCACATCCCCTCTAAACATCCTGCCACTTACCTTAAATCTATGTCCCCAGTCATTGATCCCTTCACCAAGGGGAAGAGTTTTTTCCTGTCAACCTTACCTGTGCCCCTCGTAATTTTAAACACCTCACCTCAATCATGCCTCTCCCCCCTCAGTCTCCTCTGCTCCAAAGAAAACAACCCCAGTGTCTCCTTCATAACTAAAACTCTCCAGTCCGGGAAACATCCTGGTAGATCTCCTCTGGAACCTCTCCAGTGCAATCACATCCCTCCTATGTTGTGGATTCCAGAACATACACAACACTGTAGCTGCGGCATAAATAGCATTTTATACAGTTCCAGCATAACCTCCCTGCTCTTAAATGCTATGCCTCAGCTAATAAAGACAACACTGATCCATGTGGAGCCCCATTAGACATAGACTTCCAGGCACAAAATGCCTACAAAATTCTAGCCTACCTAACATAGCAGGATACAAAATGAGGCAGAACAAAATAGCTGACAAAAACACACCCCTCCCTGATACACTCATGTTCAGTTCGAGCGGAATGCCGGCAGTGTGGTGTCACCTGCACCGACAGCCCCAGATGCACCCGTTCCCTCTGTCCCAGCTGCAGACATCGGATCAGTCTTCCTGGGAGTAAACCCGAGGTAGGTGACGGCCCCAAACCAAGCACCCAGCCACACACTTAGATTGTGTGTGGACCAGCTGGTGGAGGTGTTTGCTGACATCTTCAACCTCTCCTTGCAACAACCTGAAGACCCCATCTGCTTTCGGGGTGGCACAGTGGCTCAGTGGTTAGCACTGCTGCATCACAGCGCCAGGGACCCGGGTTCAATTCTAGCCTCTGGTGACTGTCTGTATGGAGTTTGCATATTCTCCTCATGTCTGCGTGGGTTTTCTCCAACAATCCACTGCTGTGTAGGTTAGATGGATTAGCCATGGGAAATGCAGAGTTACGGGGATAGGGTAGGGGGGTGAGTCTGGGTGTAAAGATCCTTGGAGAGTCGGTGTGGACTTGTTGGGCCGAATGGCATGTTTCCATGATGTAGGGATTCTATGATGATTCTATGCTTCAAAAAACTGTCACCATCCCAGCACCAAAGAAAACACATGCAACATGCCACAACGACTACCGCCCAGTGCCTCTGACCTCCATTATCGTGAAGTGCTTCAAGAGGCTGATCAAGGCCCCATACCAACTCAGGCCTCCTTGTCTGCCTCAATGCTCAGCAATTTGCCTACCAGTGAAACAGATCCACAGTGGATGCCATTTCCCTAGCCCTACACTCATCTCTGGTACATCTGGATAACAAGGACACCTACGTCAGGCTCCTACTCATCGACTACAGCTCTGCCTTCAACTCCATAATCCCGACCAGATTAATCTCAAAACTTTGAGACCTAGGACTCGACTCCATTCGCTCAACTGGTTCCTCATCTTCCTGACCCACAGACCGCAATCAGTAAAGATGGATGACAGCACCTCCTCCACGATAATCCTCAACACTGACGCCTTCTCGGTCCCCTACTGCACTCCCTGTACATCCACAACTATGTAGGCCAAATTCCTTACGTACGCCATCTACAAGTTTGCTGATGACACCACCGCGGTAGGCCAGATATCAAACAACAATGAGTCAGATTACAGAAAGAAGGCAGAGGGCTTGATGTTGTGGTGCAATGATGACAATTTTTCTCCCAAGTCGGCAAAACAAAAGAACTGATCAGTGACTTCAGGAAGAAAGGAGGAAAAGCACCTCTCTCGGTCAGAGGAGATGACTGGAGAGGGTCAAGAACATCAAGTTCGTAGGAGTGGCGATAACGAACAATCTGTCCTGGACCTCCCACTTAGATGCAACGATCAAGAAGGCACAGCAACACCTCTTCTTCCTCAGGCGGCTCAGGAAATTTGGCATGTCTATAAGGACCCTCACCAACTTTTACAGATGCACCATAGAAAGCAGTCTATCCAGGTGCATAACAACCAGGTATAGCAACTGCTCTGCCCAGGACTGTAAGAAACCACAGAAAGTTGTGTGCACAGCCCAGGCCATCATGGAAGCCAGCCTCCCATTCATGGACTCCGTTTACACTTCTCACTGTCATGGAAAGGCTGCCAACATCACAAAAGAACCCCCCCCCATCCCAGTAATGCCCTCATTCAACCTCTTCCATCAGGCAGAAGGTACAGAATGTTGAACACACGCAACAACAGGTTCAGGAACAGCTTTTTCCCAGCTGTTACTAGACTGCTGAATGGACATCTCTAACTTCAAATAATGTTGATCTTGCTTTGTGCAACTCCTGTGTAGCCATAACCTTGTATGCCTCGCTCTGCTTAGGCACCTTATGATCTGTATGCCATTGCTTGCTATGATCTGCCTGTGCTGCTCGCAAAACAAAACTTTTCACTGTACTTTGGTATATGTGATTGCAATAAATCAAATCAAACAAAAACATCCCTCGACAATCACCATCTGCTTCCTGCCACTCAACCAACTCTGGATCCAATTAACCAAATTTCCTTGGGTTCCGTGGGATCCTACCTTTGCTGTCAGTGTCCCATGCAGAACACTATCGAGAACCTTCCTGAATCCAAGCAGACCACATCAAATGCATTGCCCTCATCTACACAGCAGGTCACCTCTTTGAAAAATTTTATCAAGTTGATCCGACCTGACCTGCTCTTAACAAAACCGTGATGACTGTTCGTAATTAATCCCTGCCTCTCCAAGTGCAGATTAGTTCTGTCTCTCGGAATTGCTTCCAAAAGTTTCCCCATCACTGAGATTAGACTGACTGGCCTGTAGTTTCCTGATTTATTCCTTCCTCTTTTCCTGAATAATGGCATGACATTGCTGTCCTCCAGCCCTCTGGCACCTCTTCAGTGGCCAGTAAAGAATAGAAAATTATTGCCGACACCCATGATATTCTTGCCTTGCTTCATTCAATAGTCTGGGGTAGATGTTTTTGATTTGATATATTCTGATGTGCCTAAGTACAGTGAAAGTTTTCTTTTGCGTGCAGAATAGGCAGATCATACCATATAAAGTGCATTAAGGTAATAGGACAGAGCGAAGAATATCATGTTACAGCTTCAGAAAAGGTGCACAAAGAACAAGGCCAACATTTAAATTTAAAATTTGAGAGGCCCATTCAGAACTCTGATAATGGTGGGGAAGAAGTTGTTCTCCAGTCTGTTGACATGCCTGTTTAAACCTTCGTATCTTCCATCCGATGGAAGAGCTTGGAAGAGTTTATAATTGGGGTGGGAGGGGTCTTTGGGTGCCTTTCCGAGGCAGCGTGAATTGTAGATGGAGCCATTGATGGAAGGTTGGCTTGTGCGATGAACTGGGCTGTGTTCACAACTCTGTGTAGTTTCTTATGGTCCTGGGCAGAGTAGTTGCCATACCAAGCTGTGATGTATCCAAGTAGAATGCTTTCTATGGTGCATCAATGAAAAATTGGTGAGAGTCATTACAGATGTGCCAAATTTCCTTACTCTTCTGAGGAAGTAGAGCATTATTGTGACCATAGCATCAACACGGGTAGACCAGGACAGATTGCAGGTGATCATCCCTCCTAGGAACTTGGTGCTCTCCGCTATCTCCACCTCAGCACCATTGATGTAGACAGGACACGCCCTCCACCTTGCTTCCTGAAATCACTGACCATCTCTTTCCTGTTGAGAGAGAGATTTACGTCTTTGCACCGTGCCGTCACGCACTCTATCTCCTTCCTGTATTCTATCATATCATTGTTTGATATTGGGCCTGCACTGATGGTATCATCAGTGAACTTGTAGATCAAATTAGGATGAAATTTGGTCACATAGTCATGAACGTACAGGAAGTATAGTAAGGGGCTGAGTACACATTCTAGTGGGATGCTAGTATTGAGATTTATCGTGGAGGAGGTGTTGTTGCCTATTCTCAATGATTGCGGTCTGTGGGTCAGGAAGTTGAGGATCCAGTCGCAGAGGGCAGAGCAGAGACCTGGGTCTTGGAGTTTGGAGATGAGTTTGATTGGAATTATATTGTTGAAAATGGAGCTGTAGTCAATATATAGGAGCCTGACGTGGGTATCCTTGTTATCCAGGTATTCCAGGGATGAGTGTAGGGCCAGAGAGATGGCATCTGCAGTGGACCTGTTCAAACAGGCAGGCTGGGAGGCTAGAGTTGATTGGAGTCATGACTATCCTTTCAAAACACTTCATAATTATGGAGGTCAGAGCCACTGGGCAGTAGGCATTGAGGTGTGTTGCATGAGTTTTTTTGGTACCGGGATGATGATGGTCTTCTTGAAGCAGGTGGGGACTTCAGATCTGAGTAAAGAAAGGTGAAAAGATGCCAGTGAATACTCTCACCAGCTGGCCTGGACAGGATCTGAGTGCATGGCCAGGGATTCCATTTGGGCCAGTCACTTTCTGTGGGCCCTTTCATCAGGCCTCAGAGATTTATCTAATTTTATGCCTTCCAGATCACTCAGAGACCCTACTCTGTCTATACTGATTTCTTTGACTATATTACAGTCCTTTTCCTTGATTTCTATATCCACATCATCCCTCTTATCATTGAACACTGACACAAAGTATTTCTTTAGAACTCTGGCTCGACGCACACATTACAACTGTGCTGCTTAATTGATCCTAATCTTAACCTAATTATCCTTTTCTGCTTAAGGTACTTGTAAAATAACTTAGAATTGTCCTTATTTTACCTGCCATTATCCTTTCATTAAATATCTGTTTCTCCGTCTCCACAGATGATGCCTGATCTGTTTGGTATTTCCAACATTGTACCTTTATTGTATTTTATAACATCTGCAGTATTCAGCTTTCTGATTTATTTTTTCCTTCTTTCTTTTCATTGTTTGTTTGCTTCATGCATATAAAGACAAGGATGTTACTGTCAGTATTAAGATGGATTATAATGTGTGAGAATCGAGCATAGCTATTGATCAAAATTTTAGAACTGCGCTGGTCTATGATTTTCCATTCCCATATCAGACATCACCATAGTCTCTTTAAAAGATATTCTCTTTGTAATGTTAATGTGACAAAGTACAGGAAGTTCATGCTGCAAATTTGTATCAAGAGCAAGTGACTAATGTTATTTCTGTCAAAACCATCAAACTCATCCACATGGTTTGACCTGAATTCAATCCTACACGCACAATGTAAAAAACAATATGTTAATCCATTGTATCATCAAGTGTTCTTGTTTTATTTTTCAAAGTCAGGTTTGTCACACATCTGATGGGTCTTGCTCCATTCACATTTTTTTTGGTGCTCATCCTCTTACTTCCATTCATCTCGTACTTAGAAATTTAAGAAAACTCCCCAGGGAGATCGGTTCAAGTTAGTTCCAATCTTGGAGCAGAATCTGAATTGCAACAGAAGAAAATCAAAAAGTTGCAGGACACAGCTGTCATCTGCATTTTTCAAAGATCCATCTATCTTTTCATGTGTATATCTCCACCTTATCTATTGGTATTTTGGATACTGAAATGTTGGTCTGGATTTTCCAATGATCAGACAGTCATTACTTCAACATAGAGGGAGTTGTGCCTACAGACCCCACAAAATCCTTAATTCGGAAGGACTTGACTGGGAAAAAGATTTTTTTTGCTGGGAATTCCTCTATGCCTGGAACCCTCTGAATGTCTCCATCTAAACCAGATACTCTGGAGGCTTTCAATGAAATTAAGTAAAATACTTATTCAGGAGAAGTTAAACTATTAGATAGATGATCTAAGATAACAAGCATGGGGCTGGATGAACACAGCAGGTCAAGCAGCATCATAGGAGCAGGAAAACTTGACGTTTCGGGCCTAAACCCTTCATCAGAAATTTCTGAT
>JAHRHZ010000266.1:45840198-45877198 GCA_024137785.1 Ginglymostoma cirratum
GGCCTAAACCCTTCATTTTCTGATGAAGGGTTTAGGCCCGAAACGTCAAGTTTTCCTGCTCCTATGATGCTGCTTGACCTGCTGTGTTCATCCAGCCCCATGCTTGTTATCTCGGATTCTCCAGCATCTGCAGTACCTTTTATCTCAGAACTCAGTGACACAGGTTGAACCAAACTGGCTGTAGCCTTAGTATCCTATTTGGCAGTTCATATTATCTTCACCACGAAGACCACCACTGAGCATCCTATCATGGAAATATATCTCCATTTCTCTACTGTCTTTGTGTCAAAATCCTGGAACTCATTCCCTAATAGCATTGTGGACACACCTACGCTAGATGGATGACAGCAGTTCAAGAGGCAATCACCCTCATGTAGCCTGGTGGCTCAATGGTTAGCACTGCTACCTCACAGTACCAGAGACCTGAGTTCGATTCCATCCTTGGGTGACTGTCTGTATAAAGTTTGTACGTTTTTCCCTTTTCTGCATGAGTTTCGTCTGCCTGCTCTAGTTTCCTCCCATACTCCAAAGATGAGGAGTCTCGGTGGTTTGGCCATGGGAAATGCAGGTTTACAGGGATAGGGGAGGGAGATGGGTCTGGGTGGGATGCTCTTATAGGTTGGTGTGGACTTGATGTGCTGAATGGCCTGCTTCCACACTGTAGGGATTCTATGATTCTCAAGGGCAATTAGGGATTGGCAATTAATGCTAGTCTCGCCAGTAAAACCAACATCCTGTGAATGAATAAAAAAAAGATATTACACCTGTCAAATATTTGCAAGTTCTTCAACATTCTTTCCAGCAAAATAAATCACTTCACACTTCTCACATTAAATTTCATCTCCTACTTGTCTGCCATCCGTCTGTCTATGTGTCCTTGACTATCACCTTTTTCCTCATAGTTTCCAATGTTTTGAACAAGTGGATGAGAGGTTCAGAAGCTAATTGTATAAGTTGGAAGTGTTCAAAATCACAAGGAGTCTGGACAGAGAAGATAGGATGAAACTGTTCCCATTCAAGGAAGGAATAGAAACTAAAGAACATAGTTTTAAAACAATTGGCAAAAGAAGAAATAATAACTCAAGAAAAATGTTTTCACACTGTAAGTGCTTATGATCCAAAATGCGTTGCCAGAGACTATAATTTTTTGAAGAGAAATTGGACAGACTGGAGATGTTTTCCTTAGAGCAGAGGAGATTGAGAGGGGACATGACTGAAATGTATAAAACCATGAGGGGCATATATAGGGTACAGAGGAAGAGGCATTTCCCCTTGCTGGAGGGATCAATGACCAAGGGCAATATATTTAAGATAGGGGCTAAAAGTGTAGAGGAGATGTGAGGAAAAAGCTGAGGGTGGTGGGAATCTGAATCTCACTATCTGGAAAGGGGGTAGATGCAGAAATCCTCATAATATTTAAAACATATTTAGATACACATTTGCAGTGTCAAGACAAACAAGGCTAAGGGCCAAGTGCTGGAAAATGGGATCAGAATATTACGGTAGTTGTTTTTGACCTGCAAGGACACGATGGGCCAAAAGGTCTTTTTCTGTGCTGTAGGTATCTATGACTCTATGATGGAGGCAAGACAATAGATACATTCAAGAGGAAGTTGGATTGTTAGCTGAAAAGGAAGATGTGCAGTGCTATATTCAGGAGGTGGGGGAAAGCACGAGGTGAATTGTTAAATCAGAAAGCCAGCACAGGCACAACACGGTGAATGGCCTCCTTCTGTGCTATAAACTCTGTGATACCGTGAGATTCATATTCACAGTAGCATATTGGATTGATCTGTAATATCTTAAATGAGCAGCCTTGGCATTCTGCTAATAATTCCTAAGGTCCTCAGGTATATTAGATTCCCCTTTTTATTTCTGTCCACAGGTTTCCTTTCACTTTGTATACAATTTCATGCCATTAATTCTAATGTATGTTATCACTATTGCACAACAACTATGGGGTGAACTCTGCTGATCTCCATTCTACATCTAAGTCTAAATTAGAGGTCATCGTATGATGTGCATTAAGGTTTTGCAGAGATGATCTATTAGTGACTTCTGTGGTCTCTATCCAGACAGAAGGTACAACTAGGAATTGGGATCAGTAAGTAGTAGGTATTTGGCAGACTGAAATCTGTTTCGATCGATCATGTTTTGATTCTTCTTTATTTAACACAGTTTTCCATTGAAACACAAGCATGAAATGCTGCAGATTTGGCTTTAACAATAAAGCAGAAATTTATTACACAAAAGGAAGAAAGATAAAATAGAATAAGCCAAACTATTGACATGATAACACAACTTGAAAGATTTTGAAACACACGGTAAGAAGAACTCCCATCTATCCCAACACCATCGCATTACACAACTCAAACATTGTTAACAGCTGTTTCTTTCAATGCCCAGTCAGATAAGAGTGTTTGAAGCTAGAAGTTCAATGTTACTTACGCCATCTTCCTAGTGTGTATCACTGAGGCACCCCCTACCTAGACAAGTGAACCTTTCAGCGATACTGCTGATCTGACAAGCTTAGAAAGATGATCCTCTGGCAGTCATCAATTTGATAGTTGTGGTCTTCTGACCCCGACTACTGCTCAAACAGACCCTTGCATCCATGAGTACCAGTTGCCAGCCTTAGTTGCCACGATGACAGCTCTTCACCGTTAATCCAGTCCACCTCTGAATAGGTGGTCCCATTATTGGGAAATCTTCATGTACAAAGGACCTTAGCAATGAATAATTTCTTCAAAATATCCCTGTCTGTTGCAGAACTCAATAGCTCAGATCTCCTTTAAGAAATTAATGGCTGTGCTGGAGCTTTCCTTTGATGCAAAATTATATATGTCAGCCTCCTTATCCAAGAACTTGCTGCTGTGCAGCCACCTCATCTGCACGGAGGAAGTACTAAAACAGCGCAAGTAGCTCTGGTAAAAGTTCATTGCCTTACTTAATTAGCTGTCAACTACTTTCTTAATTATCTTAATCACCTGTCTCCTGCTACTGAGCAGGAGGTTACACTCTGCAGAGAAGGCACCTTCAGAAAATTGGTGTAGAGACAACTTTAGCAGGTATTCAGTGCATCAGCAGATAGCAGTCTATTTTTATTCATCATTATGGACTATACACAAATTACAAAAGGTCACATAGCTTCTGGCTACGGGGGATGTGGAATAGCTTTAATATCATCAAACTATTCTCATGTCCTGGGCAGATGATTCAAATGTTATTTGCTAGGATTTAAACTGAATCATTTTATTCATAAAAATTGCTGATTCAGAAATGGTAAGAAACCATCATCAATTATTGTAAAATCTCATCTGATTTATTAACATCCTTTAATAAAGAAAATCTGCTGTCTTTACCTGATCTCGCCTATATGTGACTGCAGGCCCACATCAAAGCAGATTGATTCTTAGCTTGCAGCTGTAATCCTTCTGACTGAAACGCAGTTTGAAACCAATTCAAACTTTAGTTTCTCTTTCTTTGTTTTTCAACTTTTTTTTGGTTATACTGCTTGGCGTTTGGCCTTCCTGTGATGACCTCTGTCAGCATTTAAGCTCCTGCCATCCGTCTGAGCATATTGCATAGCCAGAACTGAAACGTTTACAGAGTTCTTTGAAGAGGAATCAACCTTTAATAAACTTCCAAGCCTGGCCTCATTAACAAATATCAGTTTGGGTGCGTTCAGAGCTACAGGAGAATAAACAGAGTGGACACGTTAAGTGCTTCCTTCTATTTTCAACCGCAAAACTTAAATATATGATCTATCAAGTCAGATTTCATTGTGGGATCTGATTTCTCCATATTGGTTCAGTGATTAGCTTTACTGCCTCACAGTGCCAGGGATCCTGGTCTGACTCCACCCTTGGGTGACTGTCTGTCTTGAGTTTGCACATTCTTCCTGTCTCTGCGTGGGTTTCCTCCAGGTGCTCCGGTTTCCTCCCACAGTCCAAAGATGTGCAGGCTAGGTGGATTGGCCGTGCTAAATTCTCCATAGTGTTCTGGGATATGTGGATTAGGTGGGTTACAGGGGGATGGGTCGGGGTGGGATGCTCTGAGGGTCGGTGTGGACTTGTTGGGCCAAAGGGCCTGCTTCCACACTGTAGGGATTCTATGATTCTACATTGCCTTTAGCTGGCACCATAACATTACCTTCACTGCAACGCATTATCCTATACATCATGAACTGATTTCCAATTTTCTATCCAACCCATCTCTGAAATTAAATCGTCCCATCATTTCTAATAGGATGTTATGTGTGTTTTTTAAGGTTATTAATTTTGCAGTAGTGGTGATACTCCTACACTCTGCTGCTGCATGAGAGATACCCTCCAATTTGTAGTTGTATTGGAAGATTTGCATTCTGTGAATTTAATGGATTTCCCCCTTGTGCTGCCACTATGGAATCTCCCAATGAAATGTCCATATTGAACAAGAATCGCACACCTCTTTAAATAGCCCTACCCCTATGTGCTTTAAATGACTTGATTGGTGATTTCCCTGGCTATCTGCTCCCACTTTATGTGAGTTTTTCTCTTGATCCTTTGGTTCCATTTTTTTCTGTGTTTCATTCTGTAGTGGCACACAGTCTGAGCTACAACTTACTTTATAAATTTTTGCCCATTCAGCCCAAATTACTGTGTTTCCCCTAACACCACATCCAAAGGACTGTCCAGAAGCTGAACTGGACCAATTATAGAAATTAAGTAGCTACTGGTTTGTAAATGCCCTGTAGGGAAGGAAATCTGCTATCTCACGTGGTCTGGCTTAAATGTGACTAGAGACCATAGCAATGTAGTTGACTCTTAATTACCCTCAGGGCAATTAGGGATGGGCAAAAAATCCCATAAACCATAAAAAATCAGTTGAGGACTGGGGATTCTGTGAGGTTAACTCACCTCCTGATTCCACAAAATCTGTCTGCCATCAACAAGGCATGGTTCAAGAGTGTGGTGGCATACTTGCCTGGGTTAGTATGACTTCAACAATACTTAACAAGCTTGACACCATCCAGCACAAAGCAGCCAGTTTGATCTGCACTCCATCCACCACCTTAAACATTCAGTTCATTCACCACCAGCAGACAATGGCAGCACTGCGCGCCACCTATTTAGGACACTTTATGAGAAAACTTGCCAACTCCCTTTCAGCAGCATCTTCCAAACCACAGGACTCTATGACTTAGACAGGCAGGGCAGCAGACACATAGAAACAACACCATCTGCAAGTTCTCCACAAAGACACATTTGATTCTGACTTGGTGCTATATTGTCTTTCCTTCACTGTAGCTGTTTTAAAATCATGGAGCCCCCTCTGTAACAGCACAGTGGGTGTAACCGTGCCACGTGAATTGTAGCAATTCAAAAATGTGACTCACTACCATCCTTTCAAGTACAATTGGACATTGCCAATAAATTCTTGTGGCGTTCACAAAGTCTAGCCCTTTACACAAGCTGGATAAGAATGCAGCAAGAAGAGGAGGAGGAACATAAAGGAAATAGAACGGGACTGATGTTGGTCATAAAATCTCCAGGGAGCAGCTAATCCAAGAGTGCTATGATCTCTCAAGCTGTTAGAAACATACGCATTAATGGATTATGAGAAATGGAAAATTAAACTTTTTGACATTTGGATTTACCAAGTGGCATCCTGGAATTCTAAAGTCAAAAGGTCAAAAAGTGTAGGGTACTGCCTGCTGTTTACAAAAAGCGAAATGATTTGGAGAGAAAATTTTTAAAAGGGATATAAGATTATTCTATGGTGTATCATTGCTGGAGAAACCAAACCGAGTTTTGAAGGGACTGCTGTGCTAGCAGCTTACATAAAATGCTCTTACATGAAATGAGGGCACTTTTAGCAAGGCTGTCATTTGTTCTCTATCACTAGCTGCCCTTAAACTGATTGGTTGTCTAGGCCTTTTCAGAGATTACCTGAGAGTCAACCACCATGTTATGTGTCTGCAGTCGCATGTAGGCCAGACTAGGTAAGTATGCCATACTTCATTCCCTAAAGGACAGTGTTAAATTAAATGAGATTTTATTACAATCAACAATGATTCTACCAAGATTCTGTGCCTAAGTACCTTTGTACCTGAGGTGGTGCCGTCAGTGGCAATTTGTAAACTCTTCACTGTACTCATGCAAATGCATGTGACGATAAACCTTATTCAATTCAATTCAGTGGTTACATGGTCACCATTAGATTAGCTATAAATTCCAATCCTTTTTATTGATTCTAATTTCACCATCTACTTTGATGGGATTTGAACCCTAGTACCCAGAATATTAGCCTAGGGTTCTAGAGTACTCATCCATGATATCCTCACTATGCCACTGCCTCCCCCGAACTCTGTATTTTTACTCTTCCTGCCAAAGCGGCTACTAGATAGGCATATGGATGATAGTATAAGGTATGGGTGGAGGTTAGATAGACCTTATGATTAGGGTAAAAGTTTGGCACAACATCGTGGGCCAAAGAGCCTGTACTGTGCTGTACTGTTCTATGTTCTACGTTCACATTTTCCATATTATACTTCAACTACTCAATTTTTGCCGACTCATTTAACATATCAGTATCCGTCTACAACTTCATAATGTCTTCTTCACAATATTCTTTACAACCGATTTGGTGTCATCAGTAATTTAGCTACCATACCTTTTCTACCCTCAATGAAAGAGATTATAAAAAGCTGTTGCCCCTACACAAATCCCCTGCTGGACTTTCTTGTTACATCCTTCCAATCTGATAAAAAGCCATTTATCAGAATATGTTTCTTTCCGCAATTAGTTTTGCTGTGGCATCTTATCAAATGCCTATTGCAAATCCAAGCGCACAACTTCTCCAGTTCTTATTTATTCACAGCACATGTTACGCCTTCAAATAAATTGACTAAACATGATCTCCCTTTGACAAAACCATTCTGATTCTTCCCGATTACCTTGAGTTTTTCTAAGTACACAGTTATAGCGTTTTTAAGGATTGATTGTAACACCTTCCTCATGACAGATATCAAACTGGCTGACCTAAAGGTTCTTGTTTTTGTCTGACTTCTTTCTTGAATTGGCAGGGGTTGGGGGGTAGGGGTGTGTTGTTTGCATATGTTACTTTCCAGTGGACACAAGGAGGCTAAAAAGGGATTTGTAAATACTAAGTTAATGGGCAAAGATCTTGAAAATGGAGTAACATGTGGAAAAATGTAAAAATCTCCAATTTGAATATTTTTAAGGTAAGTCAATAGACTCTGGATACGCAAGGAGGTGAAACATTAGGTAGTGTATCTATGGAATTCTTTACTGCAGAGAGCTTTCGAGGCTGGGTTGTTAAGTGTATTCAAGACTGGGGTAGATTTCTATTCAGTAAGGGAATCAAAGATAATAAGGATAAGGGACAAAAGTGGAGTTGAGAATTATTAAATCAGCCATGATCTCATTGAATGGTACAGCAGCCTGGTTGGGCTGAATGGTTACTTTTGCTGCTATGTTTTATGGTCTTATGGGTTGGCAAAAAAGCAGATTATTCCCCCGAGGGGCCAGGTAACATACTCCTTCTCCTATTTTGTATGTTCACATGCTCTTTAGAAGTATCTCTAACATGAAAACCTTTATTTATATCAGAGATGCCCCGAACAGGCAGCAGCTAATAAATAGCATGTGGAATGTTAAATACATCCCTGTATCATTTTAATGAAATCCCAGCACTAATTTTACATGGTGACATGAACGGATGCACACATGACTGAATCCCTAAATCGTACCTCAGCGAATAACTAGTTCAGAATGAGATAAATAAATTTTCAACATTTTTCCTAGAGAGTGTGAGAAAACTGTCTTGTGAAACTGATGAGATAACAAGCATGGGGCTGGATGAACACAGCAGGTCAAGCAGCATCATAGGAGCAGGAAAACTTGACGTTTTGGGCCTAAACCCTTCTACTTGGACCCGATTAGTGAAGCAAATAACATGATTAAATATCAAAGTCGAAAAAGCACCAACAATTTTCTTCTAATCAGTAAATGAGCCCTTTCAGATGCTGTATAAGTAACTCTGTACAGGTCATCTTTTGCATTCATCATCAATTTGTTATCCTTGCAAATACCTCCCAATTCTGCAAGCACAGGTTTTAATTGTGAAGATGAAAGCTTTATTAAGTTAGCTCTATAAACAATGCAAAGTGGCTAGCTAAAAGAAATGAAGAGAATTAATCATTATCCCATGCAAACATATACAAACTACCACACGAGCAACTTTCAATTCAACAGTTGTTGAGATCATAGATTTTCTTTTCCACACTATTGCAAAAACTCTTTAGGGTAACACTGACATAAGATGCTAGAAAATCTGTTGTTCTGAGGTATTTTTTAAGGTGACTACAAAGTGTTTCACACTCTTCCCGTGTCGAAAAGTACTCAACATCTGCTCTCCACTTATGCAGATGTTCAGTAAACTTTAATTTTAAATACAGAAAGCTGCCTATTACATGTATGTTCTGTCTGACTGTTAGAGTGGTAAATACATTTAACATTACTTAAAGGCTTAAATATATTAAGTAACCTTGAATGCTGTGCAAAACTGAATGGACTGATTGTTCCTCTTGCACACAGTCACCACTCTAACACTACAAAATTCGAACTCATTTTGTAGATTGCAAATCATTAAATATGTAGATGCTGTAAATCAGGAACAAAAACAGAAATTGCTGGAAAGGCTCAGTAGGCCTGGCATTATCTGTGAAGAGAAATCACAGTTAATATTTCGGGTCCGGTGACCCTTCCTCGGAACATGTAAATATGGAGAAATGGTTCTGAGGAAAGGTTACTTGATCCGAAACATTAACACTGATTTCTCTTCACAGACGTTGCCAGACCTGCTGAGCTTTTCCAGCTCTTTCTGTTTCTTGTTGTAGAAATGATTGGTTGTGCAAAACCATAACCATGAGCTCATATTTAGGAGAAAGATATCTCAGTTAATTAGAGCCAAAATTAGAACTATGTGAAAAAAAAACTCCAAGTTCTCCTATTCCTGAAAAAAGCACCATTTAAAGATACTGTAGACAGTAATCTCTAACTTCAAGCAAGTTCACTAGAATTAATATATGCTGGCAACATGTATACCTCTTCTAAGTAATCCTTAGTGCATTGGGGCTTCCGGTCACAGAGTTCAGTCAATTCCACATTGGCTATCCTCAAAGCCATTTATTATATTCAGCTACAGGTAACATCAATGTTCAGTAGAGGAGGCTTTCAGACCTACTTGGAAACAACAGTGCCACCAAGTAAGGTGGCAACCTGGCAGAAATGGGTTGGTTTCCAACTTGCAGGCGTAACAAGTTCAAAGTGCCTCTTGTGTACTGAAAGTGCATGTCAAATGAGAGTCATTTCTTTTGCAGGTTAGAAATTATGCATGTTTGAGATTAAGATCACTTGCAAAGTAGCAGGGGAAGAGCCAACTGTGTTCAAACAACAGAACTGCTTAGGTTTTAAGATGTTTGAATGATAACATCTTCATTTCCTTCACTCAAAAACATCTTTTATGCCTTAAAACTATTAATAAACTTCAACATAGCAGTTAATTGAGAATTGCAGTTACTTGAGAATTGCAGTTAAAATCAACATGGATGCTTTCCACTCCTGTTTGTAGTTCATACAACAGGAAGTTTGTAAGTGTTCATTTGTGAGCAAGATCACAGGTTAAGTGATCATTCTAGATATAACACACAAGGAGCACAGCACAACATCGGCACAATTTTGGCAGGTCTTAGCAATTCTACTTTGATGCTATTACTGTAAATAGAATAGCTCCGAACCTCTGATCCATTGTTTCCATGACCTCACCAGATCTAATGTAGTCAAGAAATTTCATAAATCCAACAGCACTAATGCATGTGCTGGTAAATTCTATACTTCTCCAGAAGTTGAGGAAGGGGGTGCATGAAAGTTGCACTGTTTCAATAATACAAAAGTGGGAAGTGAGGCTACAATATAATGAGGTATTTGAATTAGCTCTCCTTAGAAGAGGACTGATATAAATGGGAGAAGGTGCTCAGGCCCTAAAATTATTGAACTTGTCATTAAATTCTGAAGGGTGCCCAAAAGGAAGATGAAGTTTTGTTCTTCCAGCTTGTGCTAAGCTTCGCTGGAGCACTGTATCAAGCCCGAGACTGAGATATTGGCTAGGGAACACGATGGTGAGTTGATGTAGCAGGTATCTGGAAGCTCAGAGTCATTTTTGCAGACAGAATGTAGGTGCTCTGCAAAGTGGCTGCCTTGTCTGCATTTGATCTCCCCTGCGTAGAGATGACCATTTTGTCAGCCGTGAGTACAGATTGAGTGAAGTGTAGGTCAATTGCTGCCTCACCTGGAAAGTGTGTCTGGGGCCTGGGATAGTGACAGGGAGGAGATAAATGGGCAGATATTACACCTTTTGCAATTACCAGGGAAAGGTGCCACGGGGGTATGAGGAAATGTTGTGAATGGACAATGAGGGAACCAAGGTGCCCCAGAGCGAATGGTCCCTGCGGAATGCTGACAAGGGAGGGGAGGGAAATTATGTCTGGTGGTTGTGTCCTACTGGAGCTGGCGGAAATGGCAGCTAATGATCTTGGATGAGAGGGGATAAGGGCAGAAGTGTGGGAGATGGGTTGGACCCGAATGAGGACACTATCAACCATGCTGCTGGGGAATCTTCGGTTGAGGAAGAAGGCGGACATTGTGGAGGCCCCTTTGTCCAAGTTGGCAGGTGTGACAGATGTGACAGAGAACAGAGAAACTGGGAGAATGGGGTTGAATCTTTACAGGAAGCAGAAAGTAAAGATGTACAGCCCAGGTAACTGTGGTAGTCAGTAAATTTTCAGTGGATATTGGTGGCCAGCCTATCCTCAGAAATAGAAATGGAGATTTCAAGGAAAGGAAGGGAGGAATGGGAGATGGACCAGGTTAAAGTGAGAGCAGGGTGAAAATTTAAGTGAAATCAATATATTTTTCCAATTCCGGATGAAAGAGGAAAGCAGCACCGATGATGTCATTGATGTATCAGAAAGAGAGTTGTGGGTGGGGCCCAGAATAAAACTGAAACAATGAATGTTCCATGTACTCCACAGAAAGACAGGCATAACTGGGGCCCATGCTGGTACGCATAGCTGCACCTTTGATGTCAAGAAAGTGGGAGGAGTTAAAGGAGAAGTTATTCAAAGTGAGGGCAAACTTGACCAGGCGGTGGAGAGTGGTGGTAGATGTGGGCAGTTCAGGCCTTTTTACTCGGAAGAAGTGGAGATCTCTGAGACCATCCTAATGGGGGACATTTATGGGGACTCAGTAAAGAGAAGGCAGCTGGAGCCAGTGAACTGGACATTTTGAAACTGATGTAAAGCGTCAGAAGAATAATCGATAATTTTAGGGTCTGAGCACTTCCTCCCAGGTCCTTACCTAACCCCACACACCAGGTATTGTCATCACATGGGTTGCTAACACAAACAACCCATTGTAAGCGACAAATAGCTCCCATTGGCAGCTATTAATTCTCCCAATCTGACCTTTATCCATTCCTTTGTCTGTCCAACTCTTGTTCTATTGCTCCAGGGCCGTCTCCACCTATCCTCCATGACAGTAATCCCGCAACCACCAACCCCCAAACACACCCCGTGTTCACTGCATATACGAACATTTCCTTAGCTACAATCAGTTCAGAAGAAGGGTCACTGGGCATGTGACTGACTGTGCTTCCTGTGCACAGATACTGCTAGACCTGCTGAGTTTCTCCAGCTGTTTCTGTGTGTGTTGCCATTTAACCTCTTGTGTTTCCAGTGTATCACAGACTTATCCTGTTGTTCTTTTTTTCACTGACCTCCCCGGATTTTGTTTGAAGACTATTGTGCTTCCAACTTTTCCCTGTTCTGGTTAAAGGCCATCAACTGAGATATTCACACTGATTCTCACCGGATAGATATTGCCTGGTCTGCTGAGTATTTACAACATTTTCTGTTTTGTTTCAGCTTTATAGCATTTACACCACTTGTGTTTCTAAATTCCTATTTGACATGAACTCGGCTTCAATACCGATTTGTGACAGAGAATTGCACTTTATCACACTCTCTTTATATAACTTCCTTTTCAATCCTTTAGGTGATGGCACATCCTTTCATTGCTGCTTCACTGACATCATCATTTTTCTTATTGTAATTTTCAATATCTTTGGAAATCACTGTCAGTAGACCACTTGACCCTCTTAGCCACTGGAAATAAAAATCCTTAACCCTTCAAGTTTCTTTTCTTAACTCTAACCCTTTATCACTGATAACATCACAGTGAAACAAAACTGTGCCTTTTATGATGTTCTTTCACAAGTATGTTTTTACAAAATACTCCGTATAGTCTAACCAGGAGTGTTCACTAATTCTAACATTTAACTCTTTGCTTCTTTATTCTTTAGCCCTAAATTAAAAGTGATGTTATATCTTCTACTCCTTAATGATCTTACAGCATTACATCAGCAGTTTCAAAAAAAAACTGAGTTTCCGCACACCGAGGTATATTCTGCTCTTTCAACAAATATAAATGTATATTGTTTAAATTGTACTTATTTAGTACATATTCATCCAGGTATGTACTACCCAGTGCAAAACTGAGCCATATTGAAAAAGGAGGACTGCAGTTATCACACATGATCTTAGTCATTGTCACATTAGACTCTCAATTTGTGGATATTTCTGTCATACACCTTCATGTTACCAAACAGATCAATTTGCAATCTGTAGATCATTGGGTACATGGGATGGGATAGTGTGGCATAATGGGATCCAACATATTGAGTTTACTTCCTTTTATTCTCGTCACTGCACTGCTCTGCCTGATCGTTAAGATATTTGAATTCAAAAGTATGATACAATTTGATGGACAAATTGTTGCCATTTTGAATGAACGGTAGAAAGTTCCCCAGTTCCCCAGATTCTGATAACCTTTTACATTAAGCTCAATGCTACTATATGTCAAGGCAAGTTTCAGAGTCTCTTTTCTATGTACCTTCCTGACAAGAGCAAATTTAGCAAGGATACCTTCAATGTCTTCTTCAAGTCATTTATATAAATTGTAAAAAGTTAAGGCCTGTCTGTTGATCCTGCTGACACACTCAGTATATCTTGCCAACCAGGAAATGGCCTATATATGCCTACTCTTTGTTTCCTGTTGGCTTGTCAATTTTCTATCCATGCCGATATCTTACCCAGCCTTTGTTTTCTGCACAGTCTTTGATTTCTACCTTATCAAACATATTCTGGATATGTCTGCCGGTGTCCATTCTCAAAGGCACATGTTACTTCCTCAAAACAAATCTCTGTGGAGACAAAGCCCTGTCTTCACATTGAGGAGACCCTCCATTGTGTTCATGGCACTATTACCATCTTAACTGGGACAAATTTTGAACAGATCTAACATCCAGAGGGCACTGTGGGCTATCAGCAGTAGAATTGTATTCAACTACGGTCTGTGACTTCATGGCCTTGCACACTCCCCACTCTGCCCTTAGCATTAATAAGGGAGATTAACAGTATTTAAGTAAAGAGTTCAGGAGGGCATACCAAAAGCAGCATCAGACAGAGCTGAAATTGACGTGCCCCAACCTGGTGAAGCTACAACAAATGCCAAACACTGAGAAGCAGCATGAATTAAACAGGGTTAAGTGATCTTACAATGAATGGATCAGCCTGCCATAGCCAGCCATGAGTGTTGGTGGAAAATTAAACAATTAACAAGACGTGGAAGCTCCACCTATATCCCGATCTTTAAAGATGAACAGGGCCATAATTTCATTTCAAAAGACAAGGCTGAAGCTAGCCCAGTGTGCCAGGGCCATTTGGCTCCAAAGCTCAGAATAATTTTGTTCCAAACATGGATGAATTAGCCGAACTCCAGGGGTAGAGTGAGACTGACTGTCCTGGACATTAAGGCATTCGACCATGTATGGCACTGAGGAGTTCTAGCAAAAATAGAGTCAATAAGAATCAGGAGAAAACTCTGCTGGTTGGACTCATACCCAGCACAAGAATAACATGTTTGTTATTGGGGGCAATCAAGCGGGCTGCTTTGTCCTGGCAGGCGTCAAGGATCTTGAATGTTGTTGGAACTGGACTCATTCTGACTAGTGGGAAGTATTCCATCGCACTCCTGACTTCTGCCTCATAGATGGTAGATAGGCTTTGGAGAGGCAAGAGATGAATTAATTACTGCAGGATTCCAAGCCTCTGATTTTCTTTCTCAGCCATAAAATTTATGTGACTTATCCAGTTGTGTTTCTAGTCATTGGTAACCCCTAGGCTCTTGATAATGGGGAATTCAGTTTTGGTCATGCCGCTGAATGTCAAGAGGAGATGGTTAGATTTTCTCTTGTTGGAGATGGTCATTGCCTGGCACTTCTGCACTACAGATGTTACTTGCCACTTGTCAGGACAAATCTGGATATTATCCAGAACTCATTACATTTGAACATGGACTACTTCAATATTGGTGGATTTGAAGAAGGGGCTGAACATTATATAATCGCCAGTGAATATTCCTACTTCTGACCATTTGATGAAGCAGTTGAAGATATCCAGGTGTGGAATGCTACACTGGGAAAGTCCTGCAGAGACATCCTGGAACTGAACTATCTGACCTCCAGGAATCACAGCCATCTTTCTTTGTACTAGGTTTGAGTCCAACTGAGGGGAGTTCTCCTTTGATTGGATTTTAAAAGTGTAATTACATAAAGTTGAATGAAAACTGAGGAATACTGCTTCCATGCCTAGAAGAAAGACTGGTCATAAACAAATTGACTTTAACAGATGATTACCCCGCAGCGATATCAGACTCCATGTGACTTTAACAAGCTACAGATCCTGCCTCTCTGTGGAAGGAAATCCAATTCTGAAGACCTGCTGGCCTATCTGATTGGATGTGACAAGGATTCAACATCAACCTGAGAACCTCAATTTGCCTACAGTTATAATTGAACAGTTTATTTTAATTGCATGTATTTCACAAACTGTGATTCCCAGAATTTCTTTGACAGAATTCTGTTTGAGTGTAAAAACATTTAAAAGACATTTGGATATGTGCATGAATAGGAAAGCTTTGGAAGGATATGGACCAGGAGCGGGCAAGTGAGACTAGTTTAGTTTGGGATTATGTTCAGCATAGACCGGTTGGACTAAATGATCTGTTTCTGTGTTGTATGACTCTATGACTCTGTGACTAATCCTTCTGACGTTGCACCGTGTTATTTGAAAGTGATGGTTTTTGTTTCACAGAACTATAGAAGTTTTACAATGCTGAAGAAAATCATTCACCCATCATATCTGCACTCGCATCATTACACACTGCCAATTTCCTGCTTTTTGCCCAGACCCTTGCACATTATTCTTTATCCAAATAATCATCTAATACCCTTTATAACCCACTGCCACAACATTTCCAGGCAGTGCAGCCATGCCTTAATTACTTGCAGAGTGAAAAAGCTTTCTCTCATATACATTTGCTCATTTTCCAAATTACTTTAAATCTGTGCACTCTAGTTCTTGATCTTTTTACGAACAGGAACAACTTCTCCCCATCTACTCTATCAAGGCTGTTCATTATTGTGAAAACATCTCACAGATTTCCTCTCAGCCTTCTTGTCTCCAAGGAAAACAGTCCCAAATTTCTCAATCTATCCACATGATTGATATTTCTTATCCCAGAACCATTCTTGTAAATTGCTTCTGCACTCCCACCAATTCATTCACATCTTTCCCATAACGTGGCACCCACAAACGTACGCAATACTCCAGCTGAGACCCGATAAAAGTTTTATAAAAATTCAGCGTTACCTCCTTGCTCTTGTACTCTACCAAGGAACTGTATGCTTTATTGATTGCACTCTCAAACAGTCCTACCACCTTCAACGATTTGTGCACACATACATCAACTTCCATCTGTTCCTGCATCCTTTTAGAATTTTACCCTTATTTTTCTAGTCTTCCAATATTCTTCCAACCAAAATATATCACCCCTCACTTCTCTGCATTGAATTATGTGTGCCAACTATCTGTCCACTCCACCAACTATGTCCTTTTGGAGTTCTACACAGTCTTCCTCACTGTTTCCAATGCTTCCAAGTTCATTGTCATCTGAAAACTTTGAAATTATCCACTACGTGACAAGATCTATATGTTTAATATATACCAGGAGAACCAAGGATTCCAACACCAAACCCTGGGGAACCCCTCTGCAAACCTTCCTCCAGCCTGAAAAATATCCATTGACCATTAAATAAAAACCGAAAAAATTGCAGATGCTGGCAAAAACAGAAATTGCTGGAATGGCTGAGCAGGCCTGGTAGCATCTGTGGGGTGAAATCAGAGAAATCTGACCCGAAATATTAGCTCTGATTTCTTTCCACAGATGCTGCCAGACCTGCAAATGCTTTTCCAGCAATTTCTGTTTTTGTTTCCTTTGACCACTACTCTCTGTTTCCTATTATTTGGCCAATTTTGTGTCCACATTGCTACTGCACTTTTTATTTCATGACCTATAATTTTCTTCACAAGTCTGTTGTGTGCCATTGTATCAAATGCCTTCTGGAAATAAACTACCTCAACAGCATTACTCTCATCGAGGCTTCCTGTTTACCTCTTCGAAAGATTTCAACAAGTTATTTAAACATGATTTTCACTTTAGAAATCCATGTTGGCTCTCCTTAATCAACACAGCTTTTTCCATGTAACTCCTAATTCCATCCCCAATAATTGTTTCTGAAGGCTTCACAATCATTGCAGTAAATCTAACTGATCTGTAATAGCTGGACTTACCCTTATGACCTTTCATGCATGAACAAGGCCATAATGTTTGTAACTTTCCAGACTTCTTGCAATACTGCTGTCTAGAGAAAACTGAAAGACAGTGGCCAGTTTTTCTGCAATTTCCACTCTCATGTCCTTCTCAGAGATCAAGAAATTAAAGTTTCCATAGTTCCTCTCTCTCGTTAGAGAGAGGCGATTAGCGATGGGCTTAATCTGAGGGTTACGACACCTCAGCTGAGGGGAGTGGTGAAAAAGGCAGGACCTTCATGGTGAGTTCCACCCTATGGGAATTGAATCCATGATGTTAGTATTACTCCCCATTGCATCTCAGCCATCTAAGGTAACCAGCCTACTCATTACAGTTTAGAAAAACAAGAGATGATCTCTTTGAAACATACAGTATTCTTAAAGGAAATGTCTTGGACAAGAGGGCATAATCCTAGAATATAGGGGAACCAATTTAAGACTGAAATGAAGATAAATTTATTCTCTCAGAAGATTATGTGTCTTTGGAACTCCTTGCCACAGAGAGCTGTGGGGGTAGAGTCCTTATGTATATTTATGGCTGAGATAGATTCTTGATCAGTAGGGAATCAAGGGTTATCAGGTAAGGACTGGAAAGTTGATGTGAGGGTGGCATGGTGGCTCAGTGATTAGCACCGTTCCCTCACAGCGCCAGGGACCCAGGTTTGTTCCCAGCGTTGGGCAACTGCCTGTGTGGAGTTTGCACATTCTCTCTGTGTCTGTATGGGGTTCCTTTGGGTGCTCCAGCTTCCTCCCACAGTCCAAAGTTGTGCAGGTTAGGTGGATTGGCCAGGCTGAATTGCCTGTGGTGTTCAGGGATGCACTGGCTTGCTGGATTAGCCATGGGAAATGCAGAGTTAGAGGGAAAGTGTTGGGTAGGGATGTGGGTCTGGGTGGGATGCTCTTCGGAGGCTCACTGTGGACTTGATAGGCTGAGTGGCCTGCCTCCACACTATAGGGATTCTATCAATGTTGGATCAGCCATGATCATATTAAATGATGGAGCAGGCTGGAGGAACTGAATGGCCTATTCCTGTTCCTATTTCTTATGGTCGATGGATCAATATGAGTATGGGAAGGAAGTGAATAGTGGAGCAGAATTGAAGGGCCAAAAGTTTCAATCCTGTTCCTATTTTCTATTTCTAGAAATCCATGGATGCATCTTATCAGGTCCCAGTGCCTGTCAAATTTGAATACAAAATGCCTATCCAGCTCTTTTTCATTAGCAATTTTAAAACCTGCAAAAGATAGATTTTTCGCCTATCTCATCATGGCACTGGTAATATCTCCCTCTTTTGTAAAGACAGATCAGTATTCAGTTAAAACCTTAAACATGCCCTCTGTCTCGACGTCCAAATCTCCTTCCTGATTTTCTTCTACCACCCATAGTTTACTATTTATATGCCTGTAGAAAACTTTGGGACACCCCCTTATGTTGGCTGCCAATATTTACTCACAGTTCATCTAATTTATTCTTCACTTCTCCTCTGAAACTTCTGTATTCCTCTTGGTTCTCAATTGTATTTTCTACCTGATATCTATCAAAACCACCCTTTTTCTTCTTTATCTTAATTTCTATCTCTTTTGTCAGCTAGGGAGCTCTGGATTTGTTTGTCCTACCTCCTATTTGAGGGAATATACCTCAATTGGACTCAAATCACCTCCTCTTTGAAGATAGCCCACTTTTCAGCTACTGTTTTTTCCCATTCCTGTTAATTCTGCCCAGCTCCAACCTTGCCCCATTGAAGCCAGCTCTCTGCCAAATCATTTTCCTTATTTTCCTTTATACTTGTCATTTTCCACCATCATCCTGATCCTTTCAATACAAAGTTAATTGTCTGCCATATGTTCTCCCACTGACACTTGATTCACTTGGTCAACTGCATTTCCAAGAACTAGGTCCATCAGCGCATCATTTCTTGTTGGATTGGACACCCATTGCTATAAGAAACTCTCCTACATGCAATGCAGGAACACATCCCCACTCATGCCCCTTACACAGCCAGTATCCTAGTCTATGTTTCAGCATTTGAAGTTCTCCTTGTGTACAGGCTACAATGTCGGCATCTCTTTGTAATCCCCCTGGAGATTTGTTCCTCTACATCTTTTCCACTAGTTGGTGGCCTATAGGCTACACAGGGTAATCTAATTGCATCCTTTTTCCCTTAGAGTTAGTTAAAGTGATTTTGTCTTTAAACCCCAGCAGACATCCTCTTTCCACAGCACTGTAATCCCCTCTTTAACCAGTGCTGCTGCCCCTCTGTCTGTCCTTCCTGTTCTATCTTTTCTGAACACCTTGCACCTAGGAATACTTAACATCCTTCTTTGAGCCAAATCTTTGTTATCACTACAACTTCATATTTCCACATGGTAATTTGCACCCCAATTTTATTTACTATACTTGTGCTTTTGCATACATGCACAGTACCTCAATTCAAACTTCATTTCTTTCTCCCTGACTCTGACTTCACCTATGAACTCGCTATTCTCTACGCACATGTGTCTGTGAGTATATTGTGAGCTCTGGTATTTTCCTTTACTATTCTTTGTTTTGGTTCACGCACACCTGCCAAGTTAGCTTGAAGCTGGCCCAACAGCAGAAACAAAATACCCACGAAGAACTCAGTCCCAGCTCTGTTCAAATGTAACCTTTCCAGCGTGCATGGTGGCATCTTCATCAGACCAAGCCCCAGTGTTGCTAGAAATTTTGCACCATCTTCCTCTTGCACTATCTTTCCAATCATGCATTCATCTGTCTTATCTTCCTATTTCTGTATTCATTTGCACATGGCACTGGGAATAATCCGGAGATTGCTACACTTGAGGTCCTGCTTGCTGATTGTCTACCTAGCTCCCTAAATTCTGATGTAACAAAACAAAGAAGTGTGGATGTGGGAGCTCTGAACAAACAAAAAGAAAACACAAATTGCTGGAGAAATTCAGCAGGTCTGGCAGCACCGATAGAGAAAGAAAAACAGAGTTAATGCTTCTACTCACACATGTATCTCATTAGGCCCAGTGAGTACATAAGATAACATTATCATAAAATATCCCAAAAATGGAGATATAATCTAAGTTTACCATTAATATTTGAATGTTAGCAATTAAATATTGAATGCCATTACCCTGTTGTTTGTTTTTGCTGGTGTCAGACAGCTATTGAGGTTGGGTCATGAATAATGTTCAAGTTTGATATATACTGAAAGAGGACAAATGGTTATAGAGAAAAGTAAGGAAAGTTTGGTTGAGGATTATTAGGTCAGGCATGATCTCATTGAATGGAGGAGTAGAATTGATCTGCTGAATAGCTTAATTCTGCTCCTATGTCTTATGGCATTATGGTCTTAGTTACCCCCAGTGCCTCAGACTCCTTTAGCTACTTTACAGTGACTCTCAATCCAGAATGGCTCTTTGGCTGTTTGGAAACTAACATGCTTTAGCATATCAGTAGTATGTTTTGTTGGTGTCTGAGGTTACACGATTTTGAAGCACCAAAATTAGGTCATAGTGTGAAAACATTTGAGAAACACTGATAAGCAAGATTCACTGCAGCAACAGGATAACATCTTGTAAACCCATGACCTCAACTTCTAAGATAAGAGAACCAGCTGCATGGCAACACTATTACTTGCATCTTAGCCAGATAATATTCTGACTTTGAAGTACATCAACGTTCCGTCTTGAGGGTAGTTAGGGATTGGCAAGAAAATGCAGACCTTGCTAGGAATGCTCAAACCCCATGTAAGAATATAGAGCTGTTTGCATTGCCGCCAACAACAGGTATAATTAGAGGTATGTTTCAACCAGATCCATTATACAGCATACTACTGATATGCTAAAGCATGTTGCTTTCTATCACCTCACTAGCCAAAGAGCCATTCTGGAGCAGCTAGATTGAGAGTCACTGCAAAATAGCTAAAGGAGTCTGAGGCACTGGGGGTCACTAAGACCGTAACACTATAAGACATAGGAGCAGTGTTAGGCTCTTCAGCCCATCAATTCTACTCCTCCATTTAACGAGATCATGGCTGATCTAATTATTCTCAACTCCATTTTCTTGCCTTTTATAACCATTGGTCCTCCCTCTGTATAAATTTCTGCATATATCAAACTTGAACATTATTCATGACTCAACCTCAATAACTGTCTGAAGTAAAGAATTCTATAGATTCAGTACCTCTGAGAGATGATCTTCCTCCTTATCTCTGTCTTAAATGAATGGCTCCATACTCTGAGACTATACCCACCGGAGCTAGGCTTTCCCATATGGAGAAATGACCATTTTGCATCTAACTTGTCACGTCCCTTAAGAATCTTGCATGTTCCGTTAAGGTCACCTTTCATTCCAATAAGTTCAGTCCTAACTTACTCAACCATTGCTCATTAGACAGTCCCTGCATATCCAGAATCAGCTTAGTGATGAACCTTCTCTGGACTGGCTCCAATGCCAGTGTATCTTTCTTTAGATAAGAGGCCCAAAACTGTTCACGGTATTCCAGCTGCGATCTGACTAGTGCCTCGTACAGTCTTAGCAAGACCTCCTTGTTTTCATACTCCATTTACTTTGACATAAAGACTAACATTCCATTTGCCTTCCCTACTAACTGCCGAATGTGGATGTTAGCTTTTTGATTCTTGAATGAGGAACGCCAAATCCACTGTGCTGGAGCTTTCTGCAGTCTTTTTCCATTTAAATAATAATCAAATCGTCTATTCTGCCTGGCAAAATGCAAAACCTCACATTGTCCCACATTATATTCTATCTGCCAAGTTTTTGCTCACTCCATCTGTCCTATATCTATCTACAGACTCTGTCATGCTCACCACTTGCCTTCCCACTTATTTTTGCACTCTTCACACACTTGTCTACAGTACATTCACTTTGATCATCTAAGTCAGTAGTACATACCGTAAATAACTGTGGCCCTGGCACTGTTCCCTGTGGCATTCCATTAGTTACATGTTGTCAACCTGAAAATGCCTATTTTATCATAACTCTTTGTCTTTTATTAGTTAGTCAATCCTCTATCCATGCTTATGTACTACCTCTAACACCATGGGCTCTTATGTTAGTAGCACAAACATCCTCAGACATAGCCCTGCACAACATACTTCCTTCCAAAATTCCATTGCCTTCTCTACCTCCTCTTTCTCTATTCCCTGCAATATTAAGATGTCAAAATGGAAATGATTGGAGAAATTGAGTTCAGAGCTGACAAAGCTGTAAATAAATGTGGACACTGATTCATGAGCTGAGCCAAGCAGAAATGAAAGTCAGGAGGCAGCTAACAATTTCCTATGTTAATTGTACTTGAACACAAGGCAGGAGAAGCATCCTGAAACTAAACTCCACATGCAATGATTTGAACATATGATTTTTCTGGGTTCAGCTCATTCTGCTCCGTTCAGTATTCTGGAAGGATCATATCTTAAGAAATAAAGGTGATGCCACTGCTGCATGTCAGTGAGACCTAAAGCAGATGAAATTGCTTTCAGTTTATGAACTTTCTGGCTGTTATCCAGAAAGAGAAACGAGACAGATGGCAAACTTTCCTTTGGCTTACTGCCTATCTCTTTGCAGCAATGTCTTCTGGCACCCCTTACAATAGGTGTTTTTCAGGGCCAAGACACTATGGATCAGGTTCCCAATGAAGACTGGGAAAATTCCCTGCCATATAAATTCAACAGTAGCCCTCCACACTTGTACCACTTATGGACAAAAGTATTCCATCCCCCACCTGAAAGATACCAAACAGTTGTATTATAAGTCACATTAGGGGATCCAATTAATGAAAGATCCAGAATTTCTAAGAAAAAATGTTTTAACTTTGTTTGATTTCAAGAAAGTATGACTTATCCATAACTTTCACGTTTATGTGGTTTTCTGCCAAACTTTAAAGTTAGACAGTCATATCCCTACAGTGTGGAAGCAGGCCGTTTGGCCCATCGAGTCCACACTGAACCTCCAAACAACAGGCCACTCAGACCCACCCCTACCCTATATTTCCCACCCTAGACACTATGGGCAATTTAGCATAGCCAATCCACCTAATTTGTATATCTTTGGACTGTGGGAGGAAACCAGAGCACCAGGAGGAAACCCATGCAGACAAGGGGAGAATGTGCAAGCTCCATGCAGACAGTTGCCAGAGACTGGAATCAAACTTGGATCCTTGGAGCTATGAGGCAGCAGTGCTAACCACTGAGCCACTATAAAGTTGCGTTAATGGCTTAGGTCAAGCCTCAAGGAAATCTACCAATCAGAGATTTCTGCAAAAGAATGGAATAGGCTAGGGAGAACATGAAGCTTCAGTTGGCAGTTAGGAAGTCGGGTGCAATGTTAGCATTCATTTCAAAATGACTAGAATACAAGAGCAGAAATGTACTGCTGAGGCTGTATAAGGCTCTGGTCAGACTGCATTTGGAATATTGTGAGCAGTTTTGGTCACTGTACCTAAGGAGGGATTTGCTGTCATTGGAGGGGTGCCAAAGGAGGTTTACAAGAATGATCCGAGGAATGAAGGGCTTGTCATTTGAGGACTCCTGATCTGTACTCGATAACTGAGGGGGAGATCTGATTGAAACTTACAGGATACTGAGATGCCTAGGTACAGTGGATGTAGAGAAGATGTTTACCCTATTAGTACAGACTAGGACCTGAGATCACAGTCTCAGGGTGAAGGGATGACCCTTTAGAATTGAGATGCGGAGGAATTACTTCAGCTAATGGGTAGTTTATCTGTAGAACACATTGCCACAGAAGGCTGTGGAGGCTGAGTCACTGAGTATATTTAAGATAGAGATAGATAGGTTCTTGATTAGTTAGGGGATCAAGGGTTACAGGGAGAAGGGAGGGGAATGGAGCTAAAAACATATTAACCATGACCTCTTTGTAGGATACATGGAACAGTCCCTCTTCCGCAGCTACACTGGCCCCATCCCCCACTTCTTCCTCCATTATATCAATGACAGTATCGGTGCTGCCTTGTGCTCCCACGAGGAGCTCGAACAGTTCATCCATTTTACTAACACCTTCCACCCCAACCTTAAGTTCACCTGGGTCATCTACAATACCTCCCTCTCCTTCCTGGACTTCTCTGTCTTCATCTCTGGCAACCACCTGGAAACTGATATCTATTTCAAGCCCACCGACTCCCCCAGCTACCTAGCATACACCTCCTCTCACCCACCTTCCTGTAAAAATGCCATCCCCTATCCCCAATTCCTTCGCCTCCTCCGCTTCTGCTCTCAAGATGAGGCATTCCACTCCCAAGCATCCCAGATGTCCTCCTTTTTCGGACTGCAATTTCTGCTCCACAGTGTCAAAAACACCTTTGACTGCATCTCTCGCGTTTCCCGCAACTCATCCCTCACACCCCCCCCCACAATAACAACAAAGACAGAGTTCCCCTTGTCCTCATGTATCACCCCATCAACCTCCAGATTCAGCACATCATTCTCTGCCACTTCCGCCACCTGCAATCTGACCCCACTAACAAGGATATATTTCCCTCCCCACCCTTATCTACCTTCCAGAGGGACCGCTCTGTCCGTGACTCCCTCGTCCATTCCACACTCCCCACTAGCCCAACACCCCCGGCACTTTTCCCTGCAACCGCAGGAAGTGCTACATCCGCCCCCACACCTCCTCCCTCACCCCAATCCCAGGCCCCAAGAAGACTTTCCACATCAGGCAGATGTTCACCTGCACATCTGCTAATGTGGTATACTGTATCCGCTGTTCCCATTGTGGCCTCCTCTACATCGGGGAAACCAAACGGAGGCTTGGGGACCACTTTGTGACACACCTGCGCTCGGTTCATGACAAACAACAACACCTCCCCGTCGCGAACCACTTCAACTCCCCCTCCCACTCCTTGGACGACATGTCCATTCTGGGCCTCCTCCAGTGCCACAACGATGCCACCCAAAGGCGGGTGGAACAGCACCTCATATTCCATTTGGGAACCCTGCAGCCCAATGGTCTCAATGTGGACTTCACAAGCTTCAAAATCTCCCACCCCCGACCTCATCCTAAGACCAGCCCGTCTCGTACACACCTTCTTGACCTGTCCATCTTTTCTCCCACCTACCCGCTCCTCCCATCTCACTGACCAACCCCACCCCCACTTCCCACCTACTAGCATCATCCCCGCCTCCTTGACTTGTCAGTCTTCCCTCCCACCTACTCACCCCTCCCACACCACTGACCAACCCCCATCCCAATTCCTTACCTACACTGATCTTTACTGGAGTCATCCCCGCCTCCTTGACCTGTCTGTCTTCTCTTCACCTATCTGCTCCACTATCCACCTTCTATCATCACCTCCCCCTCTCTCTATTTATTTCAGAGCCCCCTTCCCCTCCCCCATTTCTGAATAAGGGCCCAGAACTGAAACATCAGCTTTCCTGTTTCTCTGATGCTGCCTGGCCTGCTGTGTTCATCCAGCTCTATGCCTTGTTATCTCACATTCTCCAGCATCAGCAGTTCCTACCGTCTCTCTTAGCCATGACTGAACGGTGGAGCTGACTCAATAGACCAACAGGCCTAATTCTGCTCCTGTATTTTTACAGCCTTATGGCCATTTCACAAACCTTCTGCAAAGTCTTTATGGATTTCCGATGATGATCACATAACCCATTTAACAACCATTGAGTTAGCAGATGTCTGGAGTTGGATTGACTAAAACTTCTGAACTCCTTTGTTGTGAATGTGGGTTGTACTTGTATCAAACATTTTTACCACAGGGTGAGGATAGATACGAAAATGGAATTTGTGTTTGATTTCTGGCAAGCTGCTATGAAATAGTTAATTGGAAAATTAATTTAAAAATAACAATTTGTATAATGAGGATTACTTTAAACAACTATCCAAATCACATGAAATGATTTCTAAATATTAAATCATGAGGGACTTGAGAATACAAGTTATGGTCAAGATTTACCCCTCCACAGATCCTTGCCCTTCACTCAGGCCCTTCATTTCTCAGGCAGGAAGTGAGTGAGTGATAATCAAAACTTCAAACATGATGTCTCCTTTAACTTATTTCAGTATCAAAATCAAAATCTATTCACTAATTAGCTTAACTAAAAACTAATAGGTGGGTAATGGTCTGTAAATGCCATCAAGTTTAGTGTTAAGTTGAAAGTACGCCGAATGTTCTAAATAACAAAATACATCTGATAAAAATCAATGAATGAAGGAAATTTTCTTAAATCTGTACTCCAGCTTATTGCATCTCATGAGTGCAGTCAATACAGGAAAATCGGATATACCAAAGGGACTCTAGAGAGCCGACTAATTTTTCCTTCTGCTTTTGATAATGGATGTGCTCTTTGCCAGCAGTAAAATTAGAGCCTTCCAATTATCTGATACACACTACAGGTACTTTACCCTGGACACAGAAAATCAAGCCATGTACAGCAAAATGTCTAAATATGTCCTATTAGCATTTATAAGACCATCTAAAGGATAAAGCTTCTATTTTGAGTGCAATCTGAAATTTGAATGCAAATTATGCTTGAAGTTGTATCACTTTTCCAAAATAATGTCATAGTTCAGATTTCTGCTCAGCTTCATTTATATTACAGTAAACATAAAATCTTCCTTCACCCCAGCAATTTGGAATGTATTGATTTTACCTAACTGCCTTGAATTTTAAAAATGATTGATGTAATTGAATGGCAATCTGGTACAATTTCATCAATATAGCTTCTAATTCATTTATCTCAAAATTACCATTTTTAAAAAAAAGTGTGTTGGGTTCATGACTTGAGAGCAACCTGTTTCTAAAACATTACAAATTGTTCTAGTAAATTGGTCAACATTGTTTTTAGTTTCACTGGTAGAGACAGTCAGTTTCTTAGGGTGGAATTATGTAGGGGTTTGAGCAATGTGGGTTATGGCTCGAGGTTTGGCAGAGTTGGGTGGTAAGTGCAGGAGGGCCCAGAGAGACATCATCAGCAACTCATGCTATCTTTTATATTTTTCATAAGTGAGATGCTTGCTAGGAGCAGAAAGTTGCCAATTGACGGTCATTATTGATTAAGAACTGCCTTGTTAATGACACAACTGATCTCATTAATATTCAGCATCCCATCTTATCAAACTAACCAAATGAGCTCAACATCAGGAAACTTCAACAAGGAGACCTGACAGATTCAGTTTACTGCTTACTCTAAACTACCTCCATGCCAGTCACTGGACAATGACATCTCAAGGCATGTTCCATGGGCAGAAGCCACACATACCCTTCATCCACTCACATTGGCATTCAGCATTTTCCAATCCATCACTTCCATTATGTCACTGATCCAATAGGCTGGGATGCCACTTAGGAAGAACAGGCTTGCATTGCAAGGTGCACTGGTAACTAGCATTAAGAATGCTGCTGCAATGACGGTTTGCATGCAGAGACAGGCACCAGCTCAGAGATTGGACCAAACTGTATCTTAGGACTGCCTGTGTGCTCTCTTAGAGTTTGCTCACTTATCATCTACCTGCATGCTTGCAGCATCAATGCCTTGCCAAGTCAGCTTAGCACATTAGTGCTCCAAACAGCAGCCAAGGCTTTCCCTACAACCATCTTGACACACAGACATTGCTGTAGGACTCACCATTGAGGCTCTGTTCGTAGGCATCTTGATGGACAGGACACTGAGACATCAATCTAACACCCACAGAATGTGTCAGCTGCCGAAATGGCAAACACATGAGGGGTTCAGTTGACCAAATGGCCAGGCCAGACAGTGTTTGCTGTCTGTCAGGGAATCCTATGTCATCAGTTATGATTATAATCTGTGCAGATTTAAGGGATTTTGAAATGGTCAGTAGTCCCTTCCTCATGCTCACAGTCAGAGGATCTGTCACCGTTTGGACAGGGAATGTTTAGCAGAAAATCCTGCAAAGCATGCTCAATCAGTTTTGGGGGTCTCTTATCATTAGTCAGGGAGCTACTAACACAATGGTCTGTGATCTGGTCAGTAGTGACTAATGACCATTCCTTGAAGTTATTGAGAAGCCTAGATCAATTGTGGTCCTGGATGTCTGTTCACTGATCTTTCAGGAGGGTTCAATAGAGGGGACTGTAGGGACTGCAGAGGGAATAATGACAGAATGGGTGGGGAAGTCAAGGCTTGGAAGGGAAACCAGAGGCATATATAGAAGTGAGTATTAAGACAGTGATGAGGGAAACTCAAGATGAAAGGTAGAACGTGGAATCCACTTCATAATGACTCTGAGTCATTACTCAGCCAGCAGAGCACATTCATCAAGTAGCTGCACATACTGAGCCTGAATGCTAATATATGATACAGATATGTTCCCCATGATCCCTGTCTGGTCTGTCTCACTGTGTGGTGAAGTGTGCTCAGCCTCATCTACATGTGACTGTTCTGAAGTCTAAAATATTCTATTGCTCCTTCAGTGCCCCATTTAAGCCCTTTTCAGTATGAGTGATGGGCACTGCTGCTGGATCCATGATGGGCACTGTGGCTGCCTTCCTAAGAAGGTGAAGATGGATGGACCATGATTGCAGCCAACAGTAAGCCCAGGAACAGCAACAGGCCAGCACAGAGGAAGAGGAGCACTCAGCTCAGGACAAGGCCACAGCCATGGGTCCCCTGCGCAGTGTGTGCACATTTCCGGTACTGACTGGATCTCCTGGGGATGAGCAAGTTGCAGTGTCAATGCAGGTTCTGTATGTCCTGGAACGCATGCTGGAGCGGGATCTGAGGGCTGCAGGACTGGGAGGTTATCTTCTCCTGTGGCTCTGAATGTCACTCTGGTGCTGAACCTCTGTGCAACTCGCTCCTTCCAGGGAGCAAGGGTAACCAGTGAGGGATCTGTCAGTGGTGGACACACAAATGCATGAGGATAGTGACTGATTCCATCCATGTCAAATCACACTAGTTTATTTCAATCCCCCAAGAAAAAGACAGTGCTGTAACCCGGACAGTTGGATTCAGGAACATAGCTGAGTATCACCAGATGTGAGGTGTCATCCACCGAGGACACATAGCACCGACAGGCCATTTCACAATGGTGCATAATTTATCAACAGGAAGGGGTTTTATTCGATTAATGTTTAGGTAATCTGTCATCACACTTACCACTTTCGCTACCCAGGCAGCTGCTATGGCTCATACATCTGGAGCACTCTTGTGTATCTGGTGTGTTAGAATGTTCAGTGTAGCCCAGATTGAGTGTGTTCACCATCCCTGTGTGATGTGCACTGCACAATTGGAGCAGGCAAAGAGGAGATGTGCTGGTTGCTGAGGAACTGGGAATTGGGAACAATCTGATAAAGAGGAGAAGGCGGACTTCGGAGAGGGGCACGTTGTTCTTGCGTGTGACAGACTTAGCTGTGATGTGAGCACTACAAGTCAGGCTGAACCTCATTGACAGGTGGTTCCAAATGCAATTATCACGTTTAAAAATATTAATTTGTTTTAACTTTAAAAGACTAAACCTGAAAGGAATGGTCTATTTGACTAGTCTTTTTGAATGTTCACAAGTCCAATTGGCGGATATTTAATTGATCTGAGGCCATGAACAGTTTTGTGGGTGGGATTGGCTGCCGATGCAATGGTTTTAAAATTAACTTTAAAATTCACAGAACTTCAAATTACACCTGACATAGCTTGCACTTAAAATTCAGCAATCGTTCATGCTGGTGTGGCCAATTTCCAATGAATTGCACTGGTAAAATAGACAAATAAGTGAAAACTTCAACTCAACTAGTCTGGTATTCAGCATTCAATTTGGCGATGATAAATAATGGGAGATGTCTGATCAACTGCCCATTATACTCATCACCTTGTTGCATTATATTCAACAGAAAGGAAATCAGAAGGGAGGCTACTCCAATTATACCATTTGTAGTCCATTGAATAAACAAGTTCAATACTGAAACATATCCATCTGTCTTTCAAAGCTTTACCACATGTTGCACATGAAATTAACATTTCTGCTGCTAGAAACAGCTATCTACCAACAACGCCATTGTATAGCTACATTATACTAGCCAATCCGGTTTGTACTTAGACCTCAAATCTATATTTACTGGAATCAATTAACCACTTCACAGCCACAACCCAAATCATTGGACTAGAATTTTATCCTGCAACAAAACCTAAATCTCTGCTGATAAGTTTGCTTATAGCACTGAAGATACTGCCATACATATTTACAGCAGTTTCACTTGTTTACAGATGACCTTTCCTGGAGTCCAGTTATGCCTTCTCTATTCTCCCCCTCTGTTAGAACTGGATTGTTGTCTCCTGGTCGTTGATGGGTTTGTCTCCAATTGTTGTAAATGGGACAACCCCACAAAAGACTACTAAGAGACCTGGATGGGTTTGATTACCTTCTCCTTTTTAAAGCATCAAATTCACAACAGGAAATTATTCTACTGAGTAAGAGCCTTGTAACAATTCAAAGACAATGTCAATTACTTTTGAAAGAATTAAATGTTACATTCTCTGCTAAATGTGAAATTGCAGTTTGTGGGGGAGATGAATCATTGCCAATGGATTGTTTTGAATTAAGGCCTTGGAGTGAAAAACAATGGTAGAAAAAGTGGTGCTAATTTGGTTAATTATCCTCATCTTCATTCAAATTGTCTTACATTTTAGATAGGCATAACTTTCACATTAAACTAGAAAGTTGAGATTAGAAGTATGATCCTGAAATTCACTATGCACTGTATGATTTACATTGAAAGAAAATGCAATTTTACAATACAATTTGTTGCAAAGGACGTTGACAGTTTGTGAGGTTGCGGAAGGTGCTATAAATTCAAGTATGTTGTCTTCTTTCTTTCCTCACAGACTTACTACAGGTTTTTTGCACTTTTCTTTGTACTAAGTTTTATTTTATGCCTGGGTAGTCAAAGTAAGGTTTCCCTTCCCCCACTTACTTTAAAAGCACAATAATAAATATCTCATATTCTGCAGCCTCTTGTGAATCCACAGCAGAATCTGTCATTTAGGAAATTATATAGATCACATCACTCTAAAGGTAGAAAAACAACTTCCTATCTTAGAAGGCTACTTGAACTTTAGTCATATTCTTAAATATTCTGATGAGTTGGACCGAAGGGTCTGTTTCTGTGCTGATTACTATGACTCCCCTTGAATTAAATTTCCTGCTTTATCTATTCACTTTGTACGATTTAAGATTTTATTTATTTTTCCAATACAGTTAACAGTAATGCATTGTATACAATTAAATGAGAATACCAATATGCATATTGTTTCCATATAAACTAAAGTTACGCACATCTGGCATTTTCCCCAGTAACTGTCGCCTTGTTGTCTGCAATATTTCAATTGCCTCCTGTGCTTGACCTTCAGGTTTGTTTGACATGCTAAGTGAGCCAGGAAAAAGTATGTTTTTGAGGTGCGAGCAAAAAATTGTATGCACTTTTCACTTTGAAACAAATATTACCAAAGAAGCACATCTACAGGTTAAAACAGATTACTTCTATGTCCATATTGATTTTATAGTGATCGTCAGGCAAATCAATTGTAAAAGTTGTAGTTGAAGACTCTCGTGGGGATTGCAGGAGCCAGTGGACAGCATGAAAATATCTCATCACTGAATACTCTCATAGAATAGTACTGAACGTTCAAATTCAGTGAAGGGCAAAAATAATTTATACTTTCACTGCTAAATAAACAAGAATGCACTTTCTTATGTTCTAACAAAAATGTAGGACATTAGAACTAGTGAATAGAGTGTTCTTCAAGCAAGCACCTAATAACGGTATCAAGCACACTGTTCATTGGCTGCATACATCAGTTATTGTCTCCATCTAATTATTTCTGAGCATTATTTGAAACTACCATGAAACTTTAGAAGGGAAAATGCATCATAAGTGCTGGAGGTGCTGAGATCATTGAGTATGTTGATGTGGAACAATCAACTATGCCTGATCATGTGGAATGAAGGCATCAAGGTTTTCTGGTGCTGCACTGGATATCTTGATGGAAGAGATGGACTTTTGTTCCAGTGATAGTGGCACGGTGAATGGGACTCCTGCATGGCCACCAGGCCCGTAGCCCAATGTAGCACTTAACAAGCACAACTGTAAAGTTGGAAACTTATTCTTTATTTTTCTGCTTTTGTAATTAATGCTTTGATTTTTATTTCTGTGTTTTGAGGTGGCACCAGAGCATGGTGACACTATACAACACCTTTCACTGTATTTTGTAAGAAAATACACATGACAATAAGTAAATCAAACCATTAAATGGATTGGTAGTCAAAGTTAAGCATCGGCACTGTCAGAACTATCGTGTGAGCAGAATCAAGCAAATGGAAAGAGAGAACATTCTCAAACAGAAAGGGTAAGAAAGCAAACCAATTAATTGGATATATGTAGGAAGGAAGAGGAAAATGTTATTTCATTTATTGTCAAATTATATTTTTCTTAAATGCATATTGATGTTCAATAAAAGCATTTTTGAAATATAGGTTGCAGAATCTCAGAATTGTTATAATGCAGAAGGAGTCCATTCAGCCCATCCAATCTCACATTTTAACTTAGTGCCAATCTGCTTTTCCATTTACCCCTGCACCTTGCTTCTATTTAAATAATCATCCAGTGCTGCTTTGAATCTCTCGTTTGAACTTGCTTCCACCACACTTCTGGGGAGCGCATTTTAGACCCAAAATACTAGCTGTGTGATAAAACATTTTCTCATCTCATGCTTGCTTCTTTTGCAAAATATTTTAAAACTGTTCCCTTTCTTTTTTTCAACCAAATTCGAGTAGGAATAATTTCTCCCTATCCATTCTGTCCACACTCCACATGATTTTCAAAACTTCTATCAAATTTAGTTTTAGCTTTCTCCTCTCCAAGGAAAACAGTTCCAACTTCTCCAATCTTTCCTAATAAGTGAAGATTTTCATCCTGGGGATCATTCTTGTAAAGCTCTTCTGTACGCTCTCAATTCCAATAGCCTGATGCACAGAACTGTACAATCCTTCAGCTGAGCTCAAACCAGGTTCTTATTATCATGGCCAGCATAACCTCCCTTCTTGTATTCTATGCCCCAATTAATGAAGCCTGGAATACAATGTTCTTTTTTTGTAAATTTACCCATAAACATGTTTTGATTATAATATAGTAAAAGCAAATGTCAACTCAACTTGTTCAACCTCGGGTATTTGATATTGGCATACTCATTTTCTGGGAAATTATGGACCAGCATCATCTTACACTTTCGTATATCAGTTGCTTTTGTTGAAATATGTTATAATAGCTGACCATTTTGTTACTCTGCCCACTCTGCTACGTTCTCTGTTCGGTGAAATGAACATAAACGTTTAATGATGGTGGTCTGCAGTTGAACATCTCTTAGTCTTACTTGTTACAATACGCAACAATGCGCTTATTCGGGTATACCTAAGCACTGACAGATTTTACCTCCCTATTAACCTTTGTACCGTGCATGTTCGGTACTGATATCTGAGCTGGTGTTCATGACATTGAATTTGATGGCAGTGTTTCTTTATCATCACTGTCTATTTGACCTTCTAACACTACCTGATCAGGCTGTCAATTTTGCTTATCAAAAAGGAAATAGGAGAAAGAATCAGGTTGTGATCAGGGGAACAAGAACGTATGAGATATATGCTCATGTCACTTGCAATGTCTCTGTCTGGATTGCTGGATCAGGGTTAAGTGAGACGAGAGAAAAATATTAGTTATGTACATGAGCTCATTGCTAATGACTTAATTCTCACAAAGGACCACAATTTCCATAATGACCATTCTCAGAATGATTGGCACTATCTCCTCCATACGGTATATAGCATGAAAATTTACCTCTCCATCTTTGGTTCCTGTTGCCAGTGTTTGCGCACCACCTTCTCCTGAAAGAGAGGGGACAGAGTTTTAATGAATATTGTACAATCTGTCTGGGTGGTGGTTGAACATCCAGCAGTACGGGCAGTCAGTGAGATGTCAGCTGGAGGTTTGGAGGTTAACATATGATATTGAGGTGCAACCTATTAATATCAGGTATAAATCCTAAGCAATAAAGATTTTGGTAGGAAAGTGAAGGGATTATGGTGAATTGAGTGTGGCATGGCAGTTCGTAGAATACAGTATTTAAAATTACATTCACGGAACTTGACCACTTATATCAAATCATCAAACTTTCTCCTATGCTGCATATATGTTCTTAGAGTTATGCTCTGGCATTAACTTCTTTTCTATCCCTTGCCATTGCCTTCCATGTGTATACACTGGTTGAACTCCTGGAAACCATGGATATTGATGACATGGAAGAGATGACACTTTTTGGCACCATCTTGCCTCCACCGATGCCCTTGCCACAATGAGTCATCAATAGACCTTGCCAATGCAGATGCCACCGATGCCTCTGGGTATCACATTCGCCCAAACTTGACTCCGCCACTGCCATGAGTCTGCTTCAGGCTCACCCCGCCAATGCAGCAGCTGCTGATGTCGCCTGGTCTCGTACTGGCTCCAAAGTCACCTCCCCCACTGCCTCCATGAATCTGTGCTGGATACAGACATGGCCAAGAACCCAAACTCGCCTCCAAAGCAGCAGAAATGCGACCATCTCGATGATACAGACTACCACCAGGAACCCAAACTCACCTCTGACACCACCTCCATGAGTCCACACTGTTGGGCCCACCTGCTACTGATTCTGATGCTGCAACCGAGCTCATCAACAAGAGGTAAGTGAACAAAAAGAAAAAAGAAATTAGAGAAGTGAGAAAAAAAGAAATGAAAAGAAAAGCAAATGGAGTGGACAAGCTCTGGGCTCAGAAGCCCTACTCCACTTTAATGGTTGGGATTGTGACATTTTTTTTGTCATAGCAAAAACTCTGACTCACTTTGTTCTACTGATGGATTCTATAATAACGACAAACATTCAGTTACCTTCTGAATTTCATCTTTTTTTTGATTTTCACTTTGGGCTGTGAGAGGAGTTTTGAGTGTTGGAGGGTTATGGTGTTCTTCTTTTGTCAGACATCCACTTTCAGACGAATAATCCACTTGATGCTGTTGAAGTAGCACTCTGGACTAGAGAGATCTTACTAAACATATAAATGCTCTGAGTCTCTTTACAACAACTCCAATTACACACTTCTCCTTAATTTTCTACTGTTTTTCACTATGACTTTCTGACCGGCATTGAACTCTCTTATGTTGCTAGAATTGTACCATGACTCACTTTTACTTTGTTTTCCTTTACCCTTGCTTTGCTACTGACGTCAAGCTTAAGCAAATCAAACTTCGCTCTAACAGCACATGAAGCCACTAACCCATAAGGTGAGCTTCTTGTTGTAGACAATGGGTGGTTTTGCATGAGGACAGAAAATTGTCCAGCTTGTGTTGAACAGAATTGTGAAAATTACTGTCTGGTTTGTCATCTAACAAATGCTTCTGCAAAGACCTTTTCACAACCTGAACATGTCTGTTTGCACCACAGTTTGTTGCTGGATGATATAGTGGCATTGAAGCTTGTCAGGTTTCATTCTTATTCAGAAAACTTCCAAAACTTTCTGATGTAAACTATGGATGATTATTTGACACCAACATCTCTGGCAACCCAAAACATGCAAATATCCAAAATTTCAAAGCCTCAATTATTTTGGGAATTGGGGTATTGGATATAGATAATTTATGCAATCTCTGTATTTCTTGACCAAACAAAGTACACTTTCCTTTTCACTCAAAGTAATTGATACATTCTTGGTCCACTGTGTTTTTGTGCTTGATCATGGAATGATAAGAAACTTAGCTTAATTGTTTCTCATCTCAAGATACACTTCACAAATTTTCAACAGCCCTTTAATATCTCTATCAACCTTCTTAATTGCCTCTGTTCTTTCTAATCAATCCAACCCACTACTTAGTGTTTATAACATTGCCAAAGACAGAGAACTAGCCTTGAAAATTGTTAACTGTACATTGTCCTTTATCTTGAATATGCTTTTTGATGCCCAATTTTAATATTTGCTCCTCCTTGCTCAAAGATAATTTTGTGCTCTCTTAGCATATTCTCATTGTCAGTCATACCCCTACTGACTCTGACTATATGTAATTCAGTCGGTTCAATCAATTTTTTTGTCCAATTTTCTGCTAGCTTAGAGATTTTGTTCCCCACTACGATAAACAATGATCAGGATATGCTATCATATTTTAAAATTTGTTTATGGATTATGGGTGCCACGATTTGGGCCAACCTTTATTACCCACCCTTAAGTGACCTGGAAAATGTGGTAGTCAGCTGCCTTCCTGAACTGCTGCAGTCCTTGATGGGCAAGGACATCCACAGTCCTGTTAGGAATGAAGAATTTGAAACTTTATGACTTGGAAAGGAATTTGCAGATTGGGGTGTTCCCATGCATTTGCTGTCCTTGTCTGTCTAGATAGAAGAGGTCGCCAGCTTAGAAGGTGCTTTCCAAGAAGGCTTGGTGAGTTCTTGCATCTTGCAGTTGATTCACTTTGTTGTTACTGTGTGTCAGTGATGAATGGAGCGAATATTAAAGTTAGTGGACAGAGAGACAAAGAAATGAGCTGCTTTGCATCAGATGATGTCAAGTTCTTGAGTGTTGTTAGAGCTGCACTCATTCACAGGTAAGTGAAAAATATTCCATCAGATAACAAGGTGTGGAGCTGGATGAACACAGCAGGCCAAGCAGCATCATAGGAGCAGGAAAGCTTGACGTTTCGGGCCTAGACCCTTCGATCCCTGGTTTGTGCTTAGTCAATGGTAGACAGGCTTTGGAGAGTCAGGAGGTAAGTTACTTACCACAGAATTCTTAGCCTCTGACTTGTTAATGTATCCACTATATTTATATGGTTGGTCCAGTTCAGATTCTGGTCAATGGTAAACCCAAGATCTTAATAAAGGGAGGTTCAGCAATGTAAATCCCAATGGACATCAAATAGTAATAAGCACTCAATGGAGATGGTAATTTTTTGGCACTTGTGTGGCATGAATGTTACTAGACAATTTATCAGCTCAAGCCTGGATATTGTTCAGGTCTTAAATAAACACAGAGAGTGCTGGAGAAATACATCAGGCCTGGCAGCATTTGTAGAGAGAAAACAGTTAACATTTCAAGTCTGAGATAACAAGGTGTGGGGCTGGGTGAACACAGCAGGCCAAGCAGCATCA
>JAHRHZ010000266.1:45877598-45892093 GCA_024137785.1 Ginglymostoma cirratum
AAGGAATTGGGAATAGGGGATGGCATTTTTGCAGGAAGGTGGCTGGGAGGAGGTGTATTCCAGGTAGCTGTGGGAGTCAGTGGGCTTGAAATGGACATCGGTTTCTAGGTGGTTACCCGAGATGGAGACAGAGAGGTCCAGGAAGGAGAGAGAAGTGTTGGAGATGGTCCAGGTGAACTTCAGGTTGGGGTGGAAGGTGTTGGTGAAGTGGATGAACTGTTCGAGCTCCTCGTGGGAGCACGAGGCGGTGCCGATGCAGTCATCAATGTAACGGAGAAAGAGGTGGGGTTTAGGGCCAGCGTAGGTACGGAAGAGGGATTGTTCCACGTAACCTACAAAGAGGCAGGCATAGCTTGGGCCCATGCAGTACCCATGGCCACCCACTTTGTCTGTAGAAAGTGGGAGGAATTGAAAGAGAAGTTGTTGAGGGTGAGGACGAGTTCGGCTAAACGGATGAGGGTGTCGGTGGAGGGGGATTGGTCAGTTCTGCGGGACAGGAAGAAGCGGAGGGCCTTTAGGCCATCTGCATGGGGAATACATGTGTATAGGGACTGGACGTCCATAGTAAAAATGAGGTGTTGGGGACCGGGGAATTGGAAGTTCTGGAGGAGATGGAGGGCGTGGGTGGTGTCACTGACGTAGGTAGGGAGTTCCTGGACCAGAGGGGTGAAAATGGAGTCTAGGTAGGTGGAGATGAGTTCGGTGGGGTAGGAGCAGGCGGAGACAATGGGTCGACCAGGGCATTCAGGTTTGTGGATTTTGGGAAGGAGATAGAAGCGGGTGGTGCAGTGTTGGAGAATGATGAGGTTGGAGGCGGTGGGTGGGAGTTCACCTGAGGTGATGAGGTTGTGGATGGTTTGGGAGCTGATGGTTTGGTGCTCGGGGGTGGGGTCATGATCCAGGGGGCGGTAGGAGGAGGTGTCGGAGAGTTGGCCCCTGGCCTCAGCAATGTAGAGATCAGTGCGCCATACTACGACTGCCCCTCCCTTGTCCGCGGGTTTTGTGGTGAGGTTGGGATTGGAGCGGGGGCGCGGAGGGCTGCATGTTCTGCGGTGGAGAGGTTGGAGTGATTGAGAGAGGTAGAGCGGTTGACGCGATTGATGTCTCGACGGCAGTTGGAGATGAAGAGGTCGAGGGAGGGTAGGAGGCCTTGGGGTGGTGTCCAGGAGGAGGGTTTGTGTTGGAGGCGGGAGAAGGCGTCAGTAGAGGGAGGGTTAGATTCGCGGTTGGAGAAGTAAGCGTGGAGTCGGCGGCGGCGGAAAAGCTGCTCAATATCCAAGCGTGAGTGGTATTCATTGATATGTGGGTGGAGGGGGACAAAGGTGAGCCCTTTACTGAGGACTGACCATTCGTCCTCAGTAAGGGAGAGGTCTGGGGGGTGGTGAAGACATTTCAAGTCTAGTGATCCTTCGCCAGAACAGTGTTCTGTTTTTGTTTCAGATTTCAGTATTTGCGGTTCTTTCTTGTTTGAATTATTGTCCAGTTCTTGCAGCATTTAGACATGGTCTGTTTCAGTATGTCACAAGCCACAAATGTTGCTGAATTTCAAGCAATCGTCAGCAAACATCCTGTTTCTGCTGGAGGGAAGGAAATTGATAATGCAGCTGAAGATATTTGACCTTGAAAAATCTTAAAGAACTCTTGCTAAGACGTCCTGAGACTGAGATGATTCATCTCCAACAATTATCTTCCTTTATATTTGGTATAAGTCCAACCAGTGGAGAGTTTGTTCTTGATTCCCAGTGACTCATTTTCCTCGGACTCTTTGATGCCGCACTCAGTAAAATGCTGCCTTGATGCGAAGGGCAGTCACTCTCAGCACATCTCTGATGTTCAGTTCTTTCATCTTCTATTTTGGACTGAGGCTGTAATGAGGTCAGGGGATGAATGGCCCTGGTAGAAATCAAAATGAGCTTCATTGATCAAGATATTGTTCATTGATCAATATATTCCTTTGCAAGTGCCTCCCACCCATTTGTTGATGATCAAGTGTACACTGAGAGGGTGGTAATTGGGTGGTTTGGATTTGTTCTGATGGTTATGCCGAAGGGCTCCTTATGTGCTAAATTACTCTGAATCTGACATACCTGGGGATTTTTTCACACTTTCAGGTAGATGTCAGTGTTGTAGCTGTACTTGAAAAACTTGGCCACAAATGCACTTCGATCTGGAGACCAAGTCTTCAGTATTATTGTCAACATGTTGTGAAGGCCCATTGCCTTTCTGATCTTCAGCATTTTTGGCTGTTTCTTGAAATTACATGAGTAAATCAAGTTACCTGATGATTATCATCTGTGATTCTTCGAAGCTGACAAATGTTACAATCTTCTTTTTCATAATGATATGTTGAGCTCCCCATCCTTGAGGGTCAGGATATTTGTGGAGTCACCTCCTCAGGATAGTTGTTTGATTGCCCACTATATTCATGACTTGGATTGGCAGGACTCCAGAGTTTAGATCTGATCTGATAGTTACAGAATCATTTAACATTCTCTATTTCTTGCTTCTTACATTGTTTGGCAAGTAATCCTGCTTGGTAGTTTCACCAGATCGACACCTCATTTTTCGGTATCCTTGGTGCTGCTCCTGGAATGTCCTCATGCGTTGTTCATTGAACCAGGCTTATCTCCCAGCTTGATGGTAATGGTAGAGTGAGGAATATGCCAGGAGATGAGGTTGCAGATTCGTTTAGAGTTGCTGCTGCTGCTGATGTCTTGAGATGCTAAATCTGTTTGAAGGCTATCCTATTTAGCATAGTCGTAGTGCTGCACAACAAGATGAAGGGCATTCTCAATGTGAAGACGAAACTCCACAAGGAACGTGCAATGGTCACTCTTACCGTGACTTACTGTCATGGATGGATGCATATGTGACATGTAGATTAATAAAAATCAGATCCGTTAGGTTTTTCCATTTTGTTGATTCATTCAACACCTGCAGAGTTCTCTGACTCTGTTTTTATTGGTAAACAATTTGTATTTACCCAAAAGTTATCATTCCCTCAGTATAATTATAAAACCATAAGATGTCAGAGCATTTCTGAGTTCTCATTGCTCCAGTCAGGCACTTTTTATCATGTTAATTAAAATGTAAATGTAAAGTCATCATAGTCAGCAAAAAGCCTGGGAAATGCATTACCACATTCAACCTAAGGCACCAGCTGGAGTTTCCAGTAGAGAAGACAGTGGAGGGGGAAACCGTTTGATGTTCACAATTAATTGATTTTATTCCAATTGATGATTGTAGCAACATTATTCAGACATACTGCAGAAAAGAAAATATGGCTGCGACCGATAAAAATATAGAGTGGAAAACAAAGAGTATGAGTTTTAGCTTGTACAATGCTGTTAACATGAACATGAAATTGTGAAGCACAGAAATAAATGGGATATTAATGCAAACAACTATTTGAACTGAAGGTAACAATGTAACAATTATAATTGACTAAATGTAGTCTACTTTAACATAGATTCTTATGGTTGCCAGGCAACAACCCAGCAATAAAGAAAGGCAGCTGAAAAGTTTGCAGTCAAAATTGTGACTGTAGCATTTGAGTTACAGCATCTGCAAAGTATGACATGTAGTGTGAGAGGAGTTGGTGCAAGCAGGTTGTCTAAAAAGGACAGGGGTACAGGCACAGTGAAAGTAAAAGACAGCAACTGCTCCACTAGAACCAATGGTAACGGCTGCCTATTCAGCCTCATCCTATACCAGGGCTCAACTGCACTTGCTACATGGCTGTTAGCTTTGACCTTCCAACAGAAACAGTGAGTTAGGGAGCATTGGATGATGCTGCAAGATGGCAGCAAGACACCACAGGGCAGAAACGTGTGACACAGGGTAAAACTTGAAAATTGGCTCGCATGACTTCTAGTGCGGGGCAAAAACTTATCCAAGTGACACATGATTAATGAAATTTGGTACACTTTTGAAAGAAAGTGAAGCTGAAGACTGGATCAGGAAGTAGAGACAAGGGAAAATCAGCTGCTGTTGGATGAGAATTGGTAACTAAATCTTCGAGGAAAAGTTGGCGGAATTCTCTCTGAAGAAGCTAAGAGCTTTGAAGGACATTGTGCCTGACATCAGTGCCATGTATGCTAAGTGGACTATGCAGTAAATCTATGGGATTTATCTTTGTCATAACTTCTATTTGATGTGAATGTACCATGGTATATTGATCATTATTTTCCCGTTAATTAGTCTGAACTTGCATTGATTGCGGTTTGGTTATTGAAGCAGAAGTTTTAAAGGTGAAATCTTATTTATTGGTTTTCACATTGAGGTCATTAAATCTGGTTCTTTTAGTTTGCTAGTCTCCACAAGGACTATCATGAAACTGGGGACTTAACCAGAATTGACCAGAATTAGGCTTTGAAATAGGTTCATTGGAGCTTTAAGTAAATGAATGCACACTGGTAGTGAAAAGTCAAGTTAATCTAGAGCAAACTTCTCGTAGATTTGAGATAATAGGTACTGCAGATGCTGGAGAATCCGAGATAACAAGGTGTGGAGCTGGATGAACACAGCAGGCCAGGCAGCATCATAGGAGCAGGAAAGCTTGATGTTTCGGGCCTAGACCCTTCATCAGAAATGGGGGAGGGGAAGAGGGTTCTGAAATAAATAGGGAGAGATGGGGTGGCGGATAGAAGATGGATAGAAGAGAGGAGAGGAGGAGAGGAGGCAGACAAGTCGAAGAGGCGGGGATGGAGCCTGTAAAGGTGAGTGTAAATGGGGGGGTAGGGAGGAGATAGGTCAGTCCAGGGAGGACGGACAGGTCAAGGGGGCGGGATGAGGTTAGTAGATAGGAGATGGGGGTGGGGCTTGAGGTGGGAGGAGGGGATAGGTGAGAGGAAGGACAGGTTGGGAGGCGGGGACGAGCTGGGCTGGTTTTGGGATGCGGTTGTGGGAGGGGAGATTTTGAAGCTAGTGAAATCCACATTGATACCATTGGGCTGCTCCGCTTGGTTTCCCCGATGTAGAGGAGGCCACAATGGGTACAGCGGATGCAGTATACCACATTGGCAGATGTGCAGGTGAACATCTGCCTGATGTGGAAAGTCTTCTTGGGGCCTGGGATTGGGGTGAGGGAGGAGGTGTGGGGGCGGATGTAGCACTTCCTGCGGTTGCATCGCTGCTGCCGCCGCCTACCCCGCTCCGCCCACCGCCGACGCAACACCGCCCACCGCCGACGCAACCCCGCCCAGTGCTGATGCCGACGCCACTCCGCCCACAGCCAACGCTGACAACGCTCCGCCCACTGCCTCCACAGCCAGCAGCTCCAGAGGAGACAGCAACACTGAGCCTTGCCGAGTCTTCACCATCCCCCAGACCTCCCCCTTACTGAGGACGAACGGTCAGTCCTCAGTAAAGGGCTCACCTTTGTCCCCCTCCACCCACATATCAACAAATACCGCTCACGCTTGGATATTGAGCAGTTTTTCCGCCGCCGCCTCCGCCTCCACGCTTACTTCTTCAACTGCAAATCTAACCCTCCCTCTACTGACCCCTTCTCCCGCCTCCAACACAAGCCCTCCTCCTGGACACCACCCCAAGGCCTCCTACCCTCCCTCGGCCTCTTCATCTCCAACTGCTGTCGAGACATCGATCGCCTCAACCTCTCTACCCCTCTCAAACACTCCAACCTCTCCCCCGCAGAATGTGCAGCCCTCCGCTCCCTCCGCTCCAATCCCAACCTCACCATAAAACCCGCGGACAAGGAAGGCGCAGTTGTAGTATGGCGCACTGATCTCTACATTGCTGAGGCCAGGGGCCAACTCTCCGACACCTCCTCCTACCGCTCCCTGGATCATGAACTCACCCCCGAGCACCAAACCATCATCTCCCAAACCATCCACAACCTCATCACCTCAGGTGACCTCCCACCCATCGCCTCCAACCTCATCGTTCCCCAACCCCACACCGCCTGCTTCTATCTCCTTCCCAAAATCCACAAACCTGAATGCCCTGGTCGACCCATTGTCTCCGCCTGCTCCTACCCCACCGAACTCATCTCCACCTACCTAGACACCATTTTCACCCCCTTAGTCCAGGAACTCCCTACCTACGTCCGTGACACCACCCACGCCCTCCACCTCCTCCAGAACTTCCAATTCCCTGGTCCCCAACACCTCATTTTTACTATGGACGTCCAGTCCCTAGACACCTGTATTCCCCATGCAGATGGCCTAAAGGCCCTCCGCTTCTTCCTGTCCCGCAGAACTGACCAATCCCCCTCCACCAACACCCTCATCCGCTTAGCCAAACTCATCCTCACCCTCAACAACTTCTCTTTCAATTCCTCCCACTTCCTACAGACAAAGGGGGTGGCCATGGGTACTGCATGGGCCCAAGCTATGCCTGCCTCTTTGTAGGTTACGTGGAACAATCCCTCTTCCGTACCTACATTGGCCCTAAACACCACCTCTTCCTCCGTTACATTGATGACTGCATCGGTGCCGCCTCGTCCTCCCACAAGGAGCTCGAGCAGTTCATCCACTTCACCAACACCTTCCACCCCAACCTGAAGTTCACCTGGACTATCTCCAACACTTCTCTCTCCTTCCTGGACCTCTTTGTCTCCATCTCGGGTAACCACCTAGAAACCGATGTCCATTTCAAGCCCACTGACTCCCACAGCTACCTGGAATACACCTCCTCCCAGCCACCTTCCTGCAAAAATGCCATCCCCTATTCCCAATTCCTTTGCCTCCGCCGCATCTGCTCCCAGGATGAGGCATTCCACTCCCGTACATCTCAGATGTCCTCATTCTTCAAGGACCGCAACTTCCCCCCCACAGTGGTCGAGAACACCCTCGACCGTGTCTCCCGCATTTCCTGTAATACCCCGTCCCTGCAATAATAACCAAAAAAGAATCCCCCTCGTCCTCACGTACCACCCCACCAACATCCAGATCCAACGCATCATCCTCCGACACTTCCGCCATCTGCAATTCGACCCCACCACCAAAGACATTTTTCCCTCCCACCCTTTTCTGCTTTCTGGAGGGACCACTCCCTCCGCGACTCCCTTGTCTGCTCCACACTCCCCTCCAGCCCCACCACACCTGGCACTTTTTCTATCTGCCTCCCCCTATCTCCCTATTTATTTCAGAAACCTTTTCCCCTCCCCCATTTCTGATGAAGGGTCTAGGCCCGAAACGTAAAGCTTTCCTGCTCCTATAATGCTGCCTGGCCTGCTCTGTTCATCCAGCTCCACACCTTGTTATTCTCGTAGATTTGGTTTGGCAAAAATATTCACTTGGTACGTAGATATAGGGAGGAGGAAGTAAACATTTATTCAGTTTCATTCACGAACATGCTCATGAACCTGAATTGACCTAAATCATCTTAAACTATGTTTCTTCAAGGTATTTTTTGTAGTGTAATCTTTTAGAGATGTATTAATCTCTTTCAAAGGGATAAAAGCAAAGAAAAACTGATGTTCTCAATCCCTAATAGTAGGTTCCAGAAGCCCACAGCCAAAATGCAGAAATTTGAAAGTGAAAAAGGGTCAAATCTATGTGAAGTTTGCTATAGATATTGAAATAGTGCTCAAATGAATATTTCTCTAAGTTGAGCATCAATTGGAGGAAGCATTGAGGACAACAAGAGCAAAAAATTTGCTTTCAATGCTGGAGTTCATTTCCATCATCATGAGTAACTTGGTAATGCATGCTCTTGACTGAGATGGTCTCATTCCAAAGGACACAAGTCTTAGCCTGGCTACAGAAGGTGATGAATCATTACTAAGGGTTGTATAGTCATTGTAGACATGTAGTCCCATGCTTGCATTTAGGATACCCTCTATCATGATGTGTGACACTGCTGTCTTGCTAAACTACAGATTTTGAACAGGTGTAGCAATTCAAAACGGCCTTGGTTCAAGCATGACCAAAAGAAGTGAAATAAAAAGGTGAAGTGAGAGTGACACCAAGGCATCCTTTCACCAAGTATGGCACCCTGGAAAAACATGCTGTGGTTGCAACAATACTTAGCACAAAGAAAGATTGGTGTGGATGATGATGTCCTCGTCTCTGTCCAATAGATTACAGCAGGAGTAGTGTCCTTGGTTCAACCTTCATCCCGTGCTTCATCTATGATCCTCCCTTCATCCTAAGATCAAAAGTAGGGATGTCCACTGATGATTACACAGTTTTTAGCAGCATTTATGACTCCTCAGATGCTGACCTTGCTGTTCATGTTTATATGCAAGAGGGTGTGGACAACATTCAGGCTTGTGCAAGTAAGTTTTATAGCAGTGGAGTTAACCTTTGACCAGGAAATGAACGAAATCAGCTACATAAATACCATGACTGCAAAAGCAGGTCAGAGGTCAGGATTTTTTAGATGAGTAGCTCATTTCCTGACTTTGAGTGCTTCTCCACCATCAACAAGTCACACGTCCACGAGTGTGAGAAGACACTATTTACTTGCCTGGATGAGAACACTTTCAACAATACTCAAAATGTTCAACATCATCCAGTAGAAACCTACCCATATGATTGGTACCCTAACCACTTCTTTCAACATTCACTCCCTCCACCCATTGCACAGGGGTAGCAGTGTGTACCATCTACAAATTGCACTGTAGCACCTATGAGGCCACCTTTCATCATACTTTCCAAACATGAGACCTCTATCTTCTGGAGGGCAAGGGCAGAAGATGTGAGGGGCACATGCAAGTCTTTCTTCAAGCCACATGCTTCCTGACATGGAAATATACCACCATTCTTTCACTGTCGCTATGCCAAAATTCTGGATTTCCCTTCCTAACAGCACTGCCGGTGGCCTTACAGCACTTTGGTCGCAGCAGTTCAAGGGGACATCTCACCAACACCAACTTCACAGGGACAATTTAGGATAGACAGTAAATGTTGCTATGGCACTGATCCTTATATCTGGTGAAAGTCTTAAATAATCAAAGCCTCATGTGACATATGAGTCTATTTCGCTTTTTAAAATGATGACTTCGGGTCAGATTTGCAAGACAGATGAAGAAACTTTATCCATTGATACTAACCGCCTTCCTGCTGACATGCAGTAGGGGCTTAGGTCAGGACAAGTGTAGTGGGAGGAATTAATCCTTAAAACAATGCCAAATAAGTCTGCAGCTTGCTGTTTGTTAGCTTGTTGTCATTGTAATAGCAGTGGGTTTCCATAAGTGAGACTGACACTTCTTGGATTAGTGGGACTTTTCATTGTGTTTAAATCAGGAACCTATATAAATTTAACTGCTGGTTGGGCTTCCCAAAATTGCAGAATGGAGGCATGAGCAACTAGCTCCAGAAAGTAGCTTCATCTGGCCTGGAATTGGAGGAGTGCTCACTATAGCCCCTGAAGGATACTGTCAGTCACTCTTCGATTGAGCACCTTTTTCTCTGCAGTACTCTGATCAGTGACCCATATCCTGTAGCCCCGATCTGCAGTCCACCTCATGACTGTGATTACTAGACACTGTCCCATGGATCCACGGCTGTGGCCTTCTAGTCTTATATGTCTGCCTGTCAATTTGCCCAGCTGCCAAGTATGAAAAAAAGAAGAAAAGGCGTACAATGAAGGCACGCTGTCAAATTTTACAGCAGCTCCATGTATTAGGCAAGGTTTGCATCCTTTAATATACTTCATGAGAGTGTTCCCCATGTATACCTTTCCAAGACACCTTTCTATAGTCTTGCAGTCTCTTGCTGACTGATAGCTCAGCAGGAGAGTCTGCAACATGAGGCTGCAGCTAAGCTGACAGCAGATCGGTCCAGTGTAGTTCAGGATGGTTGTGCACGATTGGTGGTGATGGATAGTAAGATGGATGGTGATGTTGTGGGGAAACACAAATGGTCATCAGGGGTTATGTGATTGGTGATAGTCCAATTGTGGAGGGACAAAATAACTGCTGGTAAAGTGGAAAATATCATTATCAGTGAGAGTCTGACTGTGGGCATGGAGCAGACACTTGAGGTGGACATTAGGGTGTGTGATGTTATGTTGATAAGCATCTTACACCTAGAGAAAATTCTTCTCTGAGAAACAATGCTGAGACTTACCCAAATAAATTAATCCTCCAGTCTCCTTTGTTTTGTTTCCTGAAACTAAACTAACAGGCAGAGTCTGGTTAAGAGCAGAATCATTGTTAAAATAAAGGTTCACACCCTGCTTATTATATTCCAATGTCTGATCCATGTGAGGAATGTGGTTTATCTAACTTTTTATCTCGTATTTGTTAAAATCAGCAGTGAGTGGAGTGTGCAGGCTTTCTGTTTCAGATTTCCCAGCTAAAGCAAACATGAAGAAGGTTCGAGGCCCGAAACGTCAGCCTTCCTGCTCCTCTGATGCTGCTTGGCCTGCTGTGTTCATCCAGCTCTACACCTTGTTATCTCAGATCTCCAGTATCTGCAGTTCCTACGACCTCATAAACTGCTCTGTATGTTTCTGAACAGTTTTTGAAAAAAGATTTCCATGCCTGCTTCCACCAACTCCTCAACCCACCACTAAATCAAAGAGCTTGGAGAAGATCAAGGTACACTGTTTTATTCTTTAGTCAGAGGGCTGAAGACTGTGCATACTGAGAGCATGCAGACTGATGGATGCGTATGGGTTCCTTTGGCAAAGGAATAGAAATGTTTGCACTGAATGTCTTTCTCACTAACACTTCTGATTGTTCTCCCAGAAGCTGCCAGAGCTTCGCTACTATTGCTGCACCCATCCAAAGTTAAAGTAAAAGTATGGTAGAACTTGGCTCAGAACATCTAAACAAGAAGTCAGCTGGGCAATTCCAAACAAATCCGTCAAAACTTACCCATAAGCAACTACAACCTGATCCCATTGGTTAGTTCTACTGTAAAATTCCTTTTAAATTAGTTCTCCTCTTCAGAGGTCCAGAGCTTATTCATGTTCTGTCCAACTGACAGGTCTCAAATTTCTATGCCTTTGGACTGAGTCCATATCCAAAGTACTTAGTTAGCTGTAAACCACTTGGAAAATATCTTAAGATTTATGCAAGGTGCAATGTAAATGCAAGTGTTTTGTTTTTCAAATTTATTGAGATTGGAGAGATGCTAGGTGGACTTTCATTAATGCAATGCTTGGCCTTTATTTACAGCAGGACATGGGCACTCTAAACTTCCCTACTTTTTCACACAGCTCCACTGAGGTCAACAGCCTTTTAGTGGCAGGTACGTCCTCTACCGTCTACTAAGCCATTGTCGAATCCTCAACTTAAGATTGGAACTTGAAGTACACAGGTCTGAGTCAAGATGGCTTTGATAGAACACTGAGAATGGTAACTAGAGTGTCATGAGCTCAGCTGCGGTTCAAACAACTGTGATGGTAAATTTGGTCATGCAGATCTTCAGAATCCATGCAATAAAACACCTGATCTTGGGCTTCATCCTCCTTTAAATCATACCTTTGAGTCAACAACAAAAACAAAGTTGCTGGAAAAGCTCAGCAGATCTGGTAGCATCTGTGGAGGAGAAAACAGAGTTAGCATTTTGGGTCCGGTGACCCTTCCTCAGAACTGATGGTGGCTGGGAAAACGTCAGTTTATATGCAGAAATGAGGTGTTGTTCCTCTAGCTTGCGTTGGGATTCACTGGAACACTGTAGCAAGCCGGAGACAGAGATGTTGGCCAGGGAGCAGGGTGGTGCATTGAGGTGGTTACGTCTTGTGGGTCTTGATGCCTGAAAGGAAAAGAAAAAGTTTCTTGTTAGCATGACGAATAAGCCGAAGGATGAAGTGGAACTGCGGAGTGGTGCAGCCCTGAGCCAGCACGTTGCGATGCTGTTGGAGAGAGAAATTGAGAGTGTGCAGGTGACGCCGCACGGCACTGAGCGTGGATCTCAGGATGCTGCGAGAGCAGCTGTCCTTGGAACGTTGAACATCATGGAGATCCGCACGGCCAAAAATACCCACGGCCCTCTGGAACCTACCTCTCCTCCCTTTCCCTCTGACTCTATCCCCTCCCCCAACTACCCCACCTCCTGTTGGGTATTCACCATCCCTCCTAACCTTCCGCGCTCCGATGCTGAACGCTCTGTACTCAGCAAAGGCCTCAGCTTTATCCCTCTGCGTCCCCACCTTAACGAATTTCGGGCACGACATGACACCGAACTGTTTTTCCGCCGTCTTCGCCTCCGTGCTCACTTCTTTGGACATGAGTCCTCTCCCTGTCCCACAGACCCCTTTGCCCAACTCCAACACTCTCCGTCCACCTGTACCCCTCCCTCTGGCCTTTTACCTGCATTCGATCTTTTCATTGAGAACTGTCGATGTGACATTAGTCGCCTCAGTTTCACTGCCACTCTCAACAAATCCAACCTATCTCCCTCCGAACTGACTGCACTCCGGGCACTCAGATCTAACCCTGACTTTGTCATCAAGCCTGCCGATAGGGGTGGTGCTGTTGTTGTCTGGCGTACTGACCTCTACCTTGCAGAGGCTGAGCGCCAGCTCTCAGATACCTCCTCCTTCCTTCCTCTGGACCATGACCCCATTATGGCACATCAGGCCATTGTATCCACTACGGTTACAGATCTCATTTCATCCGGTGATCCCCCCCCCATCCGCTTCCAAGCTAATAATCCCCCAACCCCACACATCTCGTTTCTACCTCCTGCCAAAAATCCACAAACAGAATTGTCCAGGTAGACCCATTGTTTCAGCCTGCTCCTGCCCCACAGAACTCATCTCTTCCTACCTTGACTCAGTCTTCTCCCCCCGGTCCAATCCCTACCCACCGCCTTACGCCGGTTTCAAAGCTTCCAGTTTACTGGCTCCAGCCACCTCCTCTTTACCATGGATGCGCAATTCCTTTACACATCCATTCCCCACCAGGAGGTTCTTGGGGCTCTCTGCTTCTTCTTGGAGCAAAGACCTGAACCATCCCTACCCACCACCACCGTCCTCCGCTTGGATGAGCTTGTCCTCTCCCTCAACAACTTATCTTTCAACTCCTCTCATTTTATTCAGGTAAGAGGGGTTGCCATGGGCACCCGCATGGGCCCCAGTTATGCCTGTCTCTTTGTGGAGTACGTGGAACATTCCTTGTACCAGTCCTATTCCGGCCCCCACCCACAACTCTTTCTCCGATACATCGGTGATATCATTGGTGCTGCTTCCCTCTCTCGTCTAGAATTGGAAAACTTCATCAATTTCACTTCCAATTTCCACCCTGCCCTCACTTTCACCTGGTCTACCTTTGACTCCTCTCTTCCCTTCCTCGACATTTCTGTTTCCATTTGTGGGGATAGACTGGCCACTGCTATCCATTACAAACCCACTGACTCCCACAGCTACCTGGACTATACATCCTCACACCCCACTTCCCCGTAAAGACTCCATCCCATTCTCTCAGTTCCTCCGTCTCCGTCGCATATGTTCAGATGTGGCCAACTTTGACAAGGGAGCCTCCAAAATGTCCACAATCTTCCTCAACTGAGGATTCCCGAGCTCCGTTGTCAACAGGGCCCTCAATCGGGTCCGACCCATCTCCTGCACTTCTGCCCTCACCCCTTCTCTTCCCTCCCGCAACAGCGATAGGGTTCCCCTTATCCTCACTCACCATCCCACCAGCATCCACATCCAGAAGATCATCAGACACCATTTCCGCCACCTCCAGCAAGATGCCACCACCAGACACATATTCCCCTCCCCTCCCTTGTCCGCCTTCCATAGGGACTGTTCCTTCCGGGACACCCTGGTCCACACTTCCTTCACCCCCAACACCTCCCCACAACCCTACAGCACCTTCCCCTGTAACCGGCGAAGGTGTAACACCTGCGCATTTACCTCCTCCCTCCCCAGTATCCAAGGGCCCGAACATACCTTCCAGGTGAAGCAACACTTCACCTGCACTTCCCAGAATCTAGTCGACTGCATTCGCTGCTCACAATGTGGTCTCCTCTACATTGGGGAAATGAAGCGTAGACTTGGCGACCGCTTCGCAGAACATCTACGTTCTGCTCGCAAAAAAGACCCTGAACTACCTGTTGCCTGCCACTTCAATGCACCACCCTGCTCCCTGGCCAACATCTCTGTCTCCGGCTTGCTACAGCGGTACAGTGAATCTCAACGCAAGCTGGAGGAAAAACACCTCATTTTCCGCTTGGGGGCCCTGCAGCCCTTCGGACTCAATATTGAGTTCAATAGTTTTAGGGCCTAAAATCTCCCATGTCCCAGCCCCCACCCCACACACCAGACATTGTTACCACATAGCCTGCCACTACACACCCGCTGTTGTTAGTTATTAACAGTCCCCATTAACAACTATTCACCCTCCCAGCCTGATCATTAGCAACTCCTTTGTCTGTCCAACTGTCTCTCTCTCTCTTTGGGCTCTATCCTATCATTTACTCCCTAACCCACCCACCTCCCTATTTTCTGCATATAAACTGACATTTTCCCAGCCACAGAGATAAAAGGTACTGCAGATGCTGGAGAATCCGAGATAACAAGCATGGGGCTGGATGAACACAGCAGGTCAAGCAGCATCATAGGAGCAGGAA